>PVJX010010650.1:0-56185 GCA_004027295.1 Dolichotis patagonum
TGTGGCCTTGAAGTATCTATGTAGAAAAGAGGCAGGAGAAAAAAGCCCTCAACACTCTAGAGAAGCTTAGTCTCTGACCAACTGCACTTTAGAGTCTAATGTTAAGTGGAATAAATCAGACATACAAGTTTGAATATTACTTTCCCATTTTGCTTTCTCTTTGGAACACAAAGAAATGGGGCAAGCTGTTCGGCGCCGCTGGCTTCTGGTTAGAAGAGCACCAGAACCACCTAGTGGATTTTTCATTTACTGCACAGTCTTCGGGCTTCGCTATTGCTAAACTGTAAATGCAGAGATAAGCCCGGAAGTGAAATCAGTGGTTACGATCTCCTTGTGGGTTATAACAGAAATAGTAACTGTCAATCGTCAACAGATAAAGCTGTCCCGAGTCCTCAAAAGGAAGTCTCTGCGCCCCAAAGCCTCGCCGCCGAGCACACCGCTGTGCTTAGAAGCACAGGCAGAGGTAAGCATTTGGCTGCAGAGACAGACGCCTGATGGGCACCGGGAACGTTCAGTTTTCCACGAGAGTCAGCCAGCGAGGTAAACCGTGGCAATTCGCCTGCCCTCGCGGCAGAGCCATCCTGTGGGTGAGCAAGTAGAGGACTGCAGAACCCAGCAGCACAGTGACCTTTGTATAAATCCGTGGGCGCACAAACTGCAGTTTACAACCAATTTCACTTTTGGAACAGAGTAACTCATGTGGGTACAGCATACCAGGGTCATTCTGTACCCTGCCGGCTGGCCTTCTGCATCTTGGTGGCGATGACAGATGTTACATTTGTTATGTTGGAATCTGGGTCAGATAAATAACAGCTACTCTGGGAAAGGATGCTTTGGTGAAATGCAAAAGCTTACAAAATACCAAATTTTAGTAGATTCTGATGCTAGGTCAAAGCTTCTATCCAAGATTGATTACGCATTAAAAGAAGAAAAGGTCGGGACCTAAGGGGAGCGAAGAAGTTGCAGCTACTGTACCTGATGGTGGACCAGCTGCTCAGCAGATGGGAGGCCTTGGGCTGCGGGACTGGTGGCTTCCCAGCGAGGCCCATGTGTGAAGGGCAGGTGGACCCACTGGGCTGGCTCTCGTCAGAAAGTGTGGTGACCAGAACTGCTGCACTCCTTGGTTTACAAACAAGTCTCACTGCATCTCTCCTCCCAGAGCCTGGAGGAGACTATGGACTTGGTAATATTTTAGGAGAGCCATCTCTTCCTAAGCCAGGATAGACACAACGTCCACTCACAAGAAAAAACCTGTCCCTCTCTGTTGGAATATCCACTAAAATGCAAAGGAATATGTGGGTGAAGGATGAGAGGAAAAAGAGGAACAGAGAAGAGTAAGAAGAGAAAAATGGAAGACAGAAAAAGATGATAAAAGTAAATGATCAGCACAATGGGTGTGGAACTAGAATTTAAGTGAAGTCAGGGCTTCTTTTAAAATTATTCTCTTTAATTATTCTCTTTCTTTTAAGAGAAGAAGGACTTCTTTTAAAAGTTGTTTCATTTTGTTGTAGGAAGAATACAACAAGAGATCTACCACCTTAAGACCTGTTTAAAGTGTACAACACAGTATTGTTAATGGCAGGAGCAGTGTTTTGTGGCAGATCTCTAGAATTTATTCGTCTTGCATTACTGCATCTTTACGCCCTTGATCAGCAATTTCCCATCATTACATCTCAAGCACTGGTAACCGTCATTCTATTCCCCAAGTCTCTGAGTTTAACTCTTTAACTATCTCATAAAGGTAAAATCACACTGTATTAGTCCTTCTGGGACTGGCATATTTCACTGAGGTATGATCTTCATGGGAGATACATGTCACCGCATGTGGAAGGATTTCCTCCATTTTCAATGCTCCATTTCCCTCAACCTTATCATCCCTTTTTCCTTAAAGGCACTGATGGACATTTAGGTTGTTCTTACATCTTGGCTTTTCTGAATGATCATCAGTGAACATTGTGATGCTATATCTTTTTGAGGTTTTCAGCTCAATTACCTTGGATAAATATCCAGAAAAGAGATTGCTGGAGTAGATGGTAGTTGTACATTTTCAAAGAACAATACTTCTGCTTTACTGTGGTATAACTATCAAATAAAAGTTATATACCTTTAAGGTGTATAATGTGATTATTTTTGATACACATTGTGAAGTGGTTATAAAATCAAATCAAATACATCAGTCGCCTCACATAATCACCTTTTTTGTGGTATAAACACATTCTTTGCTAGTCTTTTTGCAAAATCCAAGTATAATACAGGATAATTTACTACAGTTTACTATGTGATACATTAGAGCCCTAGAATGTAATTCATTTTATGAATGAAATCTACCTTTGAGCAACATTTCTGTTTTCTGAAGCCTCCTGACCCTTGGTAACCACTGTTCTCTGTCCATTCTAATCCATGAGTTTGACAGTCTAAGATAATATGTAAGTGAGATGATGCTATATTCTCCTTCCTGCCACTAGTTAGTTCATTTAGCATCAGGCCCTCCAGGGTCATTCATGTTCCTATCACACTATCTGTTTACAAAGTGAGAACCCTGACCCCCCCCGAGTCGCTTAGTTATATTTCTAAACTCAAGTTAACACAATGTATTAACCATTGCAGAGATTAACCCCTTATCTCATTTCTGCTGTGCCAGTATTTCTTTTGCCTTATTGGTAGGCTGCCTTTTCATTTTGTGGATTGTTTCCTTTGCTGTGTAGAAGCCTTTTAGTTTGATAGTTTCACTTGTACTTTGCTTTTGGGGTCATACCTATGAAATTATTGCCAAGACCAGCATCATGAGGTTTTTCTTTTATCAATATTTAAGTAGTTTTGTAGTTTCAGCTTTTACATTTAAGTCTTTCATCCATTTGGGTTGATTTCTGTGTATAAGGTATAGTTCAAAGTCATTCTTTTGGACAGTCAGTGTTTCCAACACAATTTGTTCAAGAGACTCTGCTCATTGTGTATTCTTGGCTCAAAGATCATTGATCAACTTATGGATTTATTTCTGGGCTTTCTATTCTAGGCCATTGGCCCACAGCATGTCTTTTTGCCAGTACCATGCTGTTTTAATCATGACTGCTCTGCCAGATAGTTTGAAATCAGAATGTTTGATGCCTCTGGTTTGTTCTCTCTCAACATTGTTTTGGTTAATCAGAGTCTTCTGTATTTCCGCATGGGTTTTAGAGTTATATGTGTGCTAGCTATGAAAAAAATGCTATTTAATAGGAATTACACTGAAATTGTAGATTGCTTTGAGTATTATGGACATTTTAGCACTACCAAGTCTTCCAATCCATAGACCAGGATGAAGGGCTTGTGTATAAAGGACATTCATTCCCAACACTGGCTGCTGGAGTTCTTGTGGCCGTGGAGAGAATATCATAACAGTGTTAGCTGTATTTGAAAGTCTGTTATTCTATCTCTTGGCACTTGTAGGTATTTTAAATTATATATTTCTTTGTGCACTTATTTGTTTAATGGCTCTATGAAGACAGGACCATGTCTGCTTTACTCACTGTGGAATAATCAACACCACTGTTGGGCAGGAGAGCCTGCTAGTTAGGGCTGTTGGCAGGCACAGAACTCTAGGGTCTCTACCCTGCTGCAGCCACTTACCACCTACAGCAAATATAGTACCAGTCAGCTGACCTAACCAACAGTCCAGGAAACCTCTGGCTTGGCTCCCTTCTATTGTAAAGAATGCAAAAAGGACGAGCTCAAACTTCACTTTCTGAATCTTTCTTGCTGTGAGGGGGTGGCTCTTTGGCACAACTTAGCCAATGAGGGGAGTCTTAGTTACTTTTCTTGTTGCTGAGACAAAATACCCAGTACTAAAATTAAGAGAGGAAAGGTTTATTTAACTCAGTTTGTAGAAATTTCAGTCCACAATCTGCTGACTCAAGACAGGTGATACATGGCAGAGGGGCAACCGTTCACGGCAGTTGAACACAGCAAAAGCAACAAGGAAGAGAGAAGGGACAAGCCTCTTCCTGTTGCTTATATTACATATAGGGTACCTGCCTAAGGGCGGGCATAGCACTCACAGCCTTAGCCCCAGCCTCAAACCATGAATCAATCATATACTCTAGATTTTGCCACCTCCAAAAAGCCTCCCCCTCATGACTGCATGATGCTTTGAGGGAAGATCCAGACACAACACATAACAAGAGGTAATTGGGAAGCCGGTGAGGGACTCTGGAAAAGCCCGACTTCTCGCTACAAGGGACAAAAACAGATGTCAGATAACACTACCTTTTATATCTCTTTAACTTAAATGTGGACATGATACTTGGATTCAGGGCAGCCATTGTGTGCTCATGAAGAAAAAGGTCAGTCAGTTATCAGAGATGATAGCCTTGCTATGGTAGAGCCACAGAACCAACATTATAACCAATTACCTTCCAGCTGATTGCCATATTTTAAAAATGTCTATTTGTTTCAGCCATTGTAAGTTGGGCTTTATGTTACTTTTGGGCAAGAACTCTCCTGCAATGGAAGTTTTGTGACTTTGAACCAAGTCTGTTTATTCTTTTTCAGTGTCCTCATTTGAAAATGGGGATTGCAGCCATATTTTCCCGATAGGGTGGTTACAAAAATGAAATGAGAGCTCAAAGGCATGAAGTAAGCACATCTTAAAGGAAGACAGTTATTTTGACTTCTATTTTGGTGGTAGGTTCCTAGTAAATCTTGGGTAGGTGAGTGAATGAGTAGAGTAGATTAGACTAAAGGGGGAACCCAAGGCAGGAATAACTCAACTTTTATGCTTTAGGAAAATGAGGGCAGGAGAAGAGATTAGGTTGGGGAGCAGGAAGTCAGCTAATTAGGGCCTAGGTGGGTGCTGCACTGGGGAGAAATGGCCCCTAAAAATCTCCCATCATGCAGTGTCTGTGTGCTAAGCCTTAAATCCATGGACCAGGCATACATGAGACCCTGAATTGACATTGTTAGCTCACTGAATAAATCAATGAATGGCTAGGATCTTACCAAAAAAGAAATTTCCATCTCTGCCTTAAAACTAAAGTGATGGAAGCAGCAGAAGGCTTTTCTCCACTGCCATCTGCATGGCTTTTATAATGTTTTCCTGTAATCGAGTGAAGATGTATTGCTCTATAATTGCCTGTGCCCTTGCAAGCAGCAGTTAAGTACATCCGGTAGGGGTAGAAGCAGAGGCAGAAGGAACAGATTTCCCACAGAGGAGAAGATTCTGTTTGCATAAAAAGTCCCTTGCCATGACAAGTGAAAGGGTGAAAAGGAGACCCTACAGAACAGGATCAGATACCTCCCATTAGGCCTGCATCTCTAAAGTTTCCCACCAGGAGCCAGCTGTTCATTAATCAGGGAACAAACACTGGAGTGAGGCTATGCTTCGCTCCATTTCTGGAACGGCAGCACAAGTCCAAGAGCGTCGCTGGCATCACTGAGGCCCAGCCTGATAGGAGCTCTGTTGTCAGCACCGCTCTGCACAAACAGCTCCTTTGCTTTCACCCAAGCCTACTGAGTGACTTCTAATCCTTCCCAGAACCCTGTGCAGACAGCAATGGGAATTGGAAACTTAAACGGCTTAGTCATGGGATTCGAAATGGGATGCCTCCGCGTGAAGGACCTACTACGACGACGGCTGTGTTTCTGAACATTATTTGCATCACTGCTGGATATGAATTCTCCCCATTTTCTTTGCTCTTGTCTCCTCTCTCTGGATTGCATTGGCTTGAGTCTTGTGTGTACTTTTAAATGCAGTAGCGAACCATAAAGGAAGAGCCCATTCAAATAATGAATAGCCTTATATTCCTGTGTAGAAATGTGTACCTGCCTTGTGCTATAATGGATAAAAGTCATAAAACAAGTTCTCACCACAGATCTCTCTCTGTCTCTCTGTCTCTGTCTCTCTCTCTCTCTCTCACACACACACACACACACAAACTTTCAAAGCACAGGTGAGTCAAAAACATATGCTGATAACTCAATTTGCTGATGGTACTCTCAGTAGCAGGCTCGCACAGTAACTCTTCATAGGGATAAGTAGCTATCTGGGATAAAGTGTGATGCTGAGAGTCTTTCCAGGAATGAAGAGAGAAGTTACCGGCTCTCCTACCTGCTCCCAAGAAAGCTCCTGGTTGAGGCTCATAAACTAGGAAATGAGAGGTTTATGCAGCATAGTTTTCTAGGTCTGGCCCTAAAGCCTGGGTCACGTTTCAGTTTAGAAACACTTTCGTAATGACTATTTGGGGCTGGAGCTGTGGGAGAGAAAGCACAGACCTTCAAAAGCAGGGAGTTTTGACCACGGCCTTATCTCCCCTGTTTTTAGATTTTGCCAGCTGAAGACTTGCTTCCTGTAGTTGCAACACACCAGCACTTTGGGAAATGCACTTATTCGTTCATCCATAAATATCCACTGAGTGCCCAGCACTAGTGATGGGCACACAGCCCCTGCAGAGAGGGCTCGTGGCTCACCTGAACACTGCCCCGGGTAAATTAATTCAGGTCTGAGTCTATGTTAGAAAAACATGCACCAGAGGTTTATTTCCTCTTCCTGTTCATTTCTGTAAACTACTTTCTGGGTTCCATCTGTATATGGATGGTGCTGGGTACAGTGCCAAGGGGCACAGCAAGATAAAGGAAAGCATATCTGTGCAGCAGGCCAGGGATTCAGGGTCAGAAGCAGATTCCTTCCCTTTTGTTGCACATCCTGCCCTATGAAGACTCAGCCCCCAGCTGCTTTTGAAATCTCTGAAACAAGCAAAGGCTAAGGGTCCCAACTGAGGACCACAATGATGCCGCTGATGGTGATTAATACATAAAGTGAATACTGCGCTCTCTCATGTGCCAGGACTGTTCTAAGCACGTAAATGTCTCATTTGCCTTCTCTCTTAGTGAGCAGAAATACCATTATTACCCCTCATTCCTTGTCCATAGGAGGGCACCGAGGCACTGAGTGACAGCCACACACACTTAACTGCTCATATATCAGGAAAGCTAACTCTAGAGATGACATAAATCCTTGACTTAATTATTAAGCTGGTCACTTCTCAATCCCTAGGCTGAAAACTATACAAACTCACAGGTCCTGGGATTGAAATCCAAGATAGGATATAATAAAGTATAAAGCAATCTTTTGCTTTTGCTTTACTGTTTTTAAATAAGCCCCATTTTAAAATGCAGTCACCGTAAGAATGTGACGTGGGAGCTGAAGCTGTCTGCCTACCTACTAGCTATTTTTAAAGAAGGATGATCAGGAACTAGTTATGAAAGAATCATACTGTTTAATATGGTGCCACAGAACTTGTAAAACTACAGATTTGGTGAGTTGGGAAATATGTAGGCAGAAGCATTGTCTCCATGGAAACAGATGTGCAGATTCAAGTAAATCCTGGGCCTGTCAGACTTTGCAGGAAGAGAGCAGCAGATTGTGTTTTGCTTTGTTTTGTTCTTCCATAACCTGTTTATTGAGGAATCTGACCATGGTGAGGAGCTGGCTAGAAACACGCTTTTCTCCTCCTCTAGTCACTGCTCCCACCTCTGTGCTGAATGTCCCAGCTCTTCCAGTCAACCGTCTCTCAGTGACAGCCTGGGCAGAAGCCCGAGTCACGTGCAGCTATCTGATGTTCTTTCCAGCCCAACCTTGTATGGTAAGCAGCTTACACCCCATTCAAAGATTTTCTGTGTCTCCACTGATGGCCAGACATATCACCCAAGGTCCTGATGTGTATATGGGGCTAACTCTTCCCCCTTCCGGTGTGGTAGGGGATGCTCTGGTTCTAAGGTACCTCCTTCAATGAGATCCAATTCTTGTTTCAGAAGTTGACAGAGAGAACATGGCAGGTTACTGTCTCTTTGCTCTCTGGGTGGCTCTAGCTCAAATGGTTCAGCCTCCTCAGCTGCCTCAAGCACTAACAGCTGTCACTGCACTGTCCTCATTTTCCTTGCCTGGGAGCTACCACGGTACTGGCACTGGGGTGAGGAGGCTGGTGCAGGGGTGTTAATGCAGCAGGAAGAGCTTGCGACTTCTTAGTAAGCCCTGGAGAAGGTAACAGGTGGGTGCTCTGTCAGCTGGTACTGAGCACTTCTGCTCCCAGCTTGGGCCTTGGCACCAGCTCTCAGGAGGAAACACAACTCTTTTTACATCCTACCATAATAATAAACTCCGATCAAAGCCTTGGGGACAAGAAGGCCTCAAGATATTTCTTTCTGTTTTCTCCCTCTCTCTCTTTCCTTCTTTTATACCCTCTTTTCTCCTTCCTTTCTTCTCTCTTTCCTTTCTTAAGACAAGTCATATAAACCTAAAATGTGAGGGAGAAAATGGCCTAGGAAATCATTATGGTCTCAATGTTGATGAGAAAAACTTGACTGCGGGGAATCTGGACAATTATAGTTTCCTAAGAATTTTGATGCTATTTCCATTTGCTTTCCTTGTGGGCTTTACTCCAGCATGCCCAGGGAAGCCACCTGTAATCTGACCACACAGGAGTGTCTCGTACTTGGAGCTTGACCTGCTCTTTTGCTTCGAGCTTCCCAGTTCTGAATGCTTGATTACTGGTCAGAGAGGGTAAACTGAGCAGAATGGGGAATTCATTTTTCCCCATTGATAAATGCTATTGAAATACCCACAAAATGTAAAAGAAAAAATATGACAGAAATGAGGGAAAGGTGTTGCTCATATGCTAGACACATCAAGGAGTTTCTGCAAAATGTCGTGAAGAAGGTAGAATGAGAGGAGGGCTCTGTGCTGATCGTCCTCCTCTCAGGAGAGGACCCCAGCAGAGCCACCCAGCAGCTCTCTTCAGCTCGGGTGGCAGGGCAGAAGGCGCGAGCTAGCATTAGGGAAGATGCTGACGAACTGTGCATGCGGTGTGGTGCCAGGTGCTGCAGCCGACATGGACCAGGAACACCGTTAGTGTGGAGCATCAAGAAGAGGTGCAAGGCAGGGTGGGGGCGGACGCTGACAGCCACGCCTTAAGGAGGAGCTGTGGAGTTCTGAAAGCAAAGTGAAGATGTCCTCAACCTGCTGAGCCGTCTGCAGATGCTGTGGTAGCATCACTAATCTGAAAATCCCAAATCTGCAGCTTTTCAGATGGTGACAGGGCTACACGTGGAGGACTCCATACATGACCCCATGTGAGGAGTCACAGACAAAAGGCAGGCACACCAAAAATATCCTGTAAGATCACCTTCAACCTAAGTATCTAAGGCATAATTGAGGCAAAATGAATTTCTTTTCTAGATTTGAGTCAGCCCCCATGCTATCTCATGTTATGCAGATACACCAAAATTTGAAAAAAATCTGAAATCTGAAACACTTCTGGCCCCAAGCACTTGGGTAAGGGATGCTTTGTGTGTGCCTCCTTCCTCATGTAGGCATTAGACACTCAGAAGTGAAGGAAAAAAGTATATCTAAATGTTGTCCTACTTTTATTTGCCAATACACATTTTGAGTAGAACCTCCTAGCAGAATCAATTTCAAACACCGGAATCTCTGTGACGATAAGCAAGCAGGGAAAAGCATCTGGGCTGAGGACGACTGTTATTCAAAGGGGGGCCAGTGTGGGAAAACAATGCTGAACTCTTCGTTTTCTGTCCCTAAAACTCCCTTCTTCAACTGTGGGCCCTCAGCATCTCTCTGTGACTCCCTTACCAATCGTTATGGTTGATGCATTGTGTCAATTTGAGAAGTTTAGAAGTTTAACTCAGGGATTCAGCAGGGAGGCAGGATCTTTATTTTGTAACTATCTTCAGCCTGTCCAAGAGGAGGGCACCAAGGTGGTGTGAGCGCTATACCCACCCTAGGGATGGGGGTGGCCTGCTCACCATATAAGAGAGAAGAGGCTTGTTCCTCCTTTTGCTCTGGCTGCTGCTTTGAGGTGTTGCCCTGGTGCCACACCACCCTGCCTTGGAGCCAGCTGATTATGGACTGAAACCTCCACAAACTGTGAGCTAAATAAACCTTTCCTTCCTTCATTTTGGGTGTTGGGCATTTTGTCAGCGATGAGAGAAAAGTAACCAGCACACCGATGAACCTAACTTTGGAGGATGAAGGCACGTGTTCTACTTTATGAAGCTCTCTGTCTTCTGTGGGTAGGGGCTAAGAATTCCTGTCCCTGGCTCCTCATTGTCCAGAACTCTCTTTTCCTGGGGCAAGGTACAACCGGCATTCAGAAAGTAAGTGAAGAGAATTGAAGGGTGCTGGAAAAATTTCCTCCTCCATGTTATTTCATTAGGTAATTAGCCCCCTGATTCTTAGAGGATTATATCATTTCTTTTTGTTTAAGAGTTGAGTAATCTGTCAAAAGAAATTTTGGGTGAATTAAACCCAGAAATGATAATGAGCTACTGTGTCAAGAGCAATCACAGGGCACTTTCAATTAGAGCAAAGCTCACTGGGAGCATATGCAGGATAAAGAGTGCTGGCTGGAGTGGACAGCAGAGTGGCCAGGGGCATGGCAGGGAACTGAAGAGAGGTAGGAGGATCCCAAAGCAATCTTTGCCTGTTGCAAACTGGGACTGGGGCCCTGGACCAACATTTGATGTTCTCTGTACCCTTGTGAGAAGCAGAAGGTGATAATGGTTAAGTGCGTGGACTCTCCAGCCGGACCACTGGGTAGGACGTTCCATAAACTGGCTCTATGCCCTCCTACCTTGGACTGCTCCATGCCCCACTTTTTTCATACGTCTCAGAGGGTTGCTGTGGGGATTGGATGAGTCAGCACAGGTATTTAGAACACTGCATGGCATGTCGTAGGTATTAGTTGCAATTATTATATTTTCTATTTCACAAAGGGACCTCAAAGGTCACAATATCTACTTCTGGAAGTCACTGTAGAAGAAATGAGAACCACCATATACTAACTGTCTCTATTCTAGAATACTCCGTATAAAAGTTCTCATTCAAGCTTCCATACCTATGAAATAGGTCTTATCACCCTTATTTTGCAGGTAAGAAAACTGAGTTCCAGAGAGGGTGAGAACTTAGCCAAAAAGTGATAAAATTAACTATGGTATCCCATGAAGCTTCTTATACAGATCTTTTTGAAAACAATTGTATACCCTATTTAATGCCCTCTGTTTAAATGGGGGCAGGATCTGTGACTATGATGGATTGTCACTCTTTTGATTGGGTCATAAGGCCAAGATAAAGACTTTGCAGATGTAATTAAAGCCCTTAATTAAGTTGACTTTGAATTAATTAAAAGGAAGATTATTCCACTCAGGTCAATCAGGTAAGACATTTAAATAGGCACAAGTCATCAGAGAGACTATTCTGTAGGACTACTCAGAGAAACAAACATCCATGTACAGAAAGATGCTGAATTCTGCCCCAAACTACCGGGGCTTGGAAGAAGAGCCGCAAGTTGATGTTGTTTTAAGCTAATAAATATGGGGCACTTTGTTATACCACAACGAAAAACTAACACAGCCACCTCAAGAGTCACATCTTGATTACTACAAAAGGGGCTGCCTAAGTAAAAGAATAATACGTGGCTGAGTTAGAAAATTCAGATTTTCACATGCCAACAGTGTAATTGAGAAAATCTTAGTGAAGCTGTTTTGGAGGTCTGTCACTCAGACTCTTGCTAGCTGAAGAAGCCCTAAGATTACAGATTTAATGATTGGTTCTAGGGGTCTGAAACTTATTTTCTATAAGTGTAGAAAAGTTGAAACTCAGGTTGTAAAGAAATTAACAGTTTTCTTTCTTTTGAAACAATAGATACTGTTCATTATACTGTCAGTAGCCAAAGGATCACATTGGAAATTACAAAGCACTTTGATATAGTTTTATGTGTGAATTTCTGCTATGATATAACATGTATGTTTCTAAAGGTCACTGCATTATGCAAAATCAGGCAGTAAAATACATGAGGCTTGTGGGGGAAAAATAGACTTGGGGCACAAAACTAAAAAAGTTGTCAGTAACACATTAAAAATAGATGAGAACCTAAAAGAAGTTGTAGCACAGTTTTACACATGTCAAAAGATTTTTAAAATATATAGAAAGTACTCCCCTTTGTAAAAGACTAAGTTTGCTTGTGCAAGTCAGAGCACCGTAGCTTGTTTTTGTGAGGTGGTGGGAGGAAGACCACACGACATCCTAGGGCCTCTGGGACATGCTGACCCATTTCTATCTCTCATTATGATGAACATGCTCAAATGCAGTCTGACCAAGAGAAGAATAGGTTCCAACATTTTGGTACTGTTTTCCTTAAGATCTTATGTACTGTTTTAATGAAATATTTTATAGGAAGATAAAACATAGCTAAAACATCTTAGGTCCATACAAAGTGCAACGCTGAATGCTCTACAGACTGTCTCTGAAATTACAGCGTCAAATGAATGAAAGTACTAGAGCTCCGTTCACTTAAGCTCATGGACACACTAAGAGATGAGGAAGAGTATTTCCATGTGCAGCGACATTGTGTTGTATTGTTATGAGACAAAGTGTTGACAACACTTGCCTACGTGTAATGATAGCAAGGCACACATCACGTGCCATCTGTCGTCTGTGCTATTGGGTTCTTTTGTTCCAAGTGCTTTTCACAAAGCAGCTCATCATCTTCATGGAGAGTTTGTGTGCGTAACACAATTTTCTGTTGAACTTCGGGACTGTTGTGAGAGACTTTGCCAAAGATTTGGCCATCTTTTAAAATTTCTGTCAATTATGCTCAAATTTATATATTATATATTTAAAATGTAATTTTGCTTCTGGTTTTAAATGTGTCTGCTACAGTTAATAGTGCTAGTAATTTAGAGTCATATGTGAATTCAAATAAGACAACAAGAAATGCCGAAAAATTCAAATAGAAGAGACAAGACATTAATGGACAGTGGTATTTGGTGGTCCAGTCACTGTAGCTGTTGAGTATTTGGAAAAGTCCAATGATATCCAAATTATTGAAGCAGGCATTTTCAAGTATTTCATGATGTAAAACTGTTGAAAAAGGGCTACTTTAAATTCATGTTATTTTGTACTTAAATAAAAATACAGCCATAAAACAATATTAGATTTGATTTTTGATTATTTGCATCAAGGCATTAAAATGTATTTTTAAAAGAGTGCCACTAAATATCTTTCAGACTGAGCTCTTTCTGTCAGGATTTTTCATGCATGAACATGACATGAATGTCCAACTTTTTCTCATATGAAGGCAAACTTTACAAATGTTTTGGCAGAGTTCAGGGAAAGAACTAAGGCATTTAAGTAACCAGTATTTAGCTGAACTTTAGAAATTTGTGCCTAAAACTACTTAAAAGAGTTAAAATTTAATAAGTCTCAAACAGAACTTTTAGGGTTCCAATGTTCAAAAAGTAAGATTCATCACCATGAGTGGCACAATAGTGAAAAAAACCCCAGGAAAAGAATTGAGAAATAATGATTGAATTGAAACGAGTTCTTGATGGTGTAATGAAATATACCTGATACTTGTTGTGGTTTTAAAACCTGGATTTTCTATTTGCAAATTTCTCTTTTTATTGTGTGTGTGTGTGTGTGGTATATAAATATTGTCAATTCAAACCACTTTTAAATGTACCATTCTGCAACACTAAATATACTCATACTGTTACTCAACTATTATCACTATCCATCTCTAGAATCTTTTCACTATCCCCAACCAAAACTCTATATCTATTAAACCTCAATTTTATATTTTCATCACATTTGGTCTATAAATTTGACAAATCTAGGTGCCTCGTGTAAGTGGAAAAATACAATACTTGTCCTTCTGTGACTGGTTCATTTCTCCATTACCTTATTATCACAGAAATGTTATCTATTATTAATTTTATCTGTCCAGAAACTGGGAACATGGATAGCACTTTGGGCTAATTGAATTACAATGCAGTTGATAGAATACCACACAATTTAAGTGATTTATTAAAATGAGACAAGATGTTTAAAATTAAAAATCTGATAACACTGTAGCATTAATCTTTATTAAAGTTTTACAATATTTTTTCCTGTAGTCAATGATTAAAATGTGGATTCATTAGTGATTTTGAATTTGTATTAAATTTGTGATTTTCCCATCTAAAGGCATAATTCATTATTATTGTTATTACTACTACTACTACTACTACTACTACTATTATTTGGCATATGAATTAAAACTTACAATTGCCCTTGGTTTGCTAAAAGAATGAATGATATAAAGCAACGTGATGTAGAATGTTTTATAAGGGTAAATTAGCAAGTTTATTAGAATGCAATTTATTTCATCTTAAGTTTGAAGATTCAAAAAACTATGAGGCACAATACAAGAATGCAAAGAAGAGCAGAGAAAGGGAGAGTGGACAGCTAAAATAAATATCACCAGAAGCTAAGTGTCAGGCTTATGAATTCACAGGATTTACCATTAATAACAGTGGCATGTTCAACAAGCAGTGGGGCACAGATATGGATACCTACAACACCAAAAACTCTGTATGTGCTGCATTAAATATGAGAATTCTCTGAAGTGTACAGTTTATCTCTTTTTTTGCAGATGTTAAGAGATTTGCCTAGGTCCGCAAACTAGTGAGAGGCAGAGCCAGAATTCCAACTCATGTCTGCATTGTTCCAAAGCCCGTGTTTTCCCCGTTACACTAACTTGTGACATGTCTTTTCCTTACTGACTCTGGCAGATTTCTTTTTCCTGAAAAATACAGTATCAAAAGTTTAGTCAATTTATTGCCACTAGAAATTGATAAAGCATTTGTTTTGGGAACAGAGTTCAAACTTTTATGAAAAGAAGAAAATTGGGTTATAGAAGAGGGATATTGTAAGCAATTTTGCATAGCAGAGAATAGCTTTCTGGGGATGGTAAGAAACATCCAAGGACTGTTTCTCATTTGGAGACATTAGAAACATCAGTAGTTTGTGCTACAGCAAGAGCCCTTCAAAAGAAAGACAAATCACAAGCACTGCCAGAGTGCAACCAGGTCACAGAGCTCACAAGGTTTTCTTATTTCCACTGCCAAGAACTCTGAAATAAGGAAAATGAAATTGCCCAAAAAGGATGGCATTTTATGATCAACCAAAATGGCTGAGAACAGGCATCATAAGTTTCTTTAACGTACAAAGTAGCTGTAGCCTGATTGCCCATGTGGCTATAACAAAATAAATAATGTGCCAATCAAATAATATGGGAGGCTTCCTGCCTTGGCAATTCTGACTTGGTATTATCAGCATTTTATATGTTTTTCATAATCTAAAGAGTATGAAATCAACTCATACTGTGGTTTTAATTTAGTTTTCTGTTCAGCATCTTTTTCATATGTTTATTAGTCATTTGAATTTTCTCTCCTGCAAATTGACAGTTCATATATTATGCAAATACCCAACCTTAATAGCCAGTCTTGTCAAAATCTTCTAACAGATGTATAAGTGTGGATGTAACATTCTCTTGAACTTTCTACTTAGACAATATAGGAGAGACAGAGATGCTTACAAAGACTTATCTCCTTTTCTGGCACACAGCGAGATCATATTCCCAGTCTTCCTCCCAGTTATTTGCCACGTGACTGACTGAATTATACAAAATGTGATGTGGATAGAACTAGTGGTGTGTTTATTCATAAAACTTCCCACATATGGATGTCCATGTTCTTTTATCATTTGCAGATGGTAGGAGGGGACTCTGAGTGGGTCACAAGTAAGATAGCAAGATGCAGGTTTCTCGAGTAATCATATGAAAGATTGTTCAGCCAAGACTCCCATGCTGGACTGTAACTTGAATGTGAAGTTTATCAACTTTTAGCTAAATTTTCCATTAACTAATACACACTAAGACTAATGACCATTTTATCCTTTATAATAATTATTGTGCTTATTTCTTTTTATTTTGTTACTGGGCCACCTAGGAACTATATTTCAGAATTGCATAAAATGTGGGTAATGGCTACTGTTGTCTTATAATGGAATTTCAAGTAAATGTTGAAGGTTCTATATTGAGTAGGTTTGAGGTTAAGAAACTGTCTTTATTTTCAATCTCTGAAAAGAAAACTGTAATACTCTGAAAAAGGAAATTGATGAGGATATCAAAGATATCCCTGTTGTTGGACAGGCAGAACCAATACAGCCAAAATGATCATGCTTCTAAAACTGATATACAGATTAATGCTATTCCAATGAAAATTCTGAAACATTCTTCACAGAACTGGCAAAAACAATCCTAAGGTTCATATGGAACTGGAAGAGACACAGAATGGCAAAATCAGTCCTGGGTAAAAGTACAAAGTGGGAAACACCACAGTCTTAGACTTCAAGTTGTATTACAAAGCTACTGTGATAAAACCAGCATGGTACTAGCACAAAAACAGACATAAGGTTTAATGGAATAGAACAGAAGATTCAGTATCAATTCCAAATGCATTCAACTATATCTTTGACAAAGGGACCAAAAACACACCCTTGATGAAAGATAGCCTCTTTAATAAAGGGTTTGGGAACAACTGGTTATCCACATTCAGAAGATTGAATCTAGACCAATACCCCTCACCATGTTCTAAACCAAACTAAACTAAACTAGATTTAAAAAGCTAAATGTTAAACCAGAAATAGTTAACATGTTGGAAGATACGATGGTAAAACTCTTGAAGTCAATGGTGTAGGCTAGGACTTTCAAACAGAACCCTAGTTGCACTGAAGTAGTTCTGAGAATCAACAAGTGGAATCATATTAAATTAAAAAGCTTTTGTGAAGCAAAAGAAACAACCAATAGAGTTGTTCCCCAACTTACAGAATGGGAAAATTTTTTTTCAAGCAATTTATCACACAGAGGATGCATATCTAGAATACATAAAGAGCTCAAAACCATTAAACTCCGAAGTTAAAAGAACCAATCAAAAAATGGGCAAGCAAAATGAATAGACACTTCAAGGAAGTACAAATGGCCAATAAATACACGAAGAAATGCTCAATATTGCTAGGCATTAGAGAAATACAAATTGAAACAACACTGAGGTTACATCTTACACAAGAAAGAATAGCCAGCACAAAAAATCAAATGCTGGAGAGGCTTCAGGGAAAAAGGAACCCTTTTAAATTGTTGGTGGGAAAGTTCCCTACTGCAGCAGTTAAGGGCATCACTATGGAGCTTCCTCAAAAAACTAAAACTAGAATTTCCATGTGACCTAGCTATTCCCCTACTAGGTATTTTTCTGAAAAAGTTAAAGACATCATATTATCATATTATATGCAGAGATGCATGCATACCAATATTTATAGCAGAACGGTTCATATTAGCTAAATCTTGGAGGTGGCCCATGTGTTTACCAACAGATGATTGAATAAAGAAAATGTATTCATATACCGTGGAGCATTACTCTGCCATAGAGACAAACTAGACATATTTGTAGGAGAATGGAATCACATTGATTCACCAAATATTAAGAGAAACAAATCGTACAAGGTTAAATACCACACTGTTTCTTATATGAAAAGCCCAGAGTAAAACTAAAGAACAAAATAAAAGATAGAAAACAGGAATTAGGGAGATAGAACATTCTCAAAGGAAGGGGGATTAAAAGATGGAGGAAGAAAGGAGGGAGAGAAGGGACAAGGAATGAACAAAAGGAATTGGGATGTGTTGTATACATGCAGCAATGCCACATAAGGAATGTAAACATTATGTTCTGCAAACACACCAAGAAGGAAGGGGACAAGGGATGGGTGGCAGGGGAATGGAAGGAAGAGAAAGGAGGTGAAGAAAGGAATTAAGACATGCTATGTTCATGTATACAAGAAATGCAAACATAAATTATACACGTGTACTAATAAACTGAAATTTAAAAAGTCAAGTAAAAATTTTTATTTAGGGAAAAGTGTCTTTCAATTTAATAAGAATATTTCACTATGAATCTGTATTAAACACTGTCAAAAGTTCTTGGCCTATGAATATAATAATCTGTGTATTTGGCCTATAATCCTTTAATGTGAGGAATTACATAATACTTTTCTTACATTACACTATCATACATTCCTGAGATAATCCCACTCTGTTTTACATAGGACTGGTGTCCAACATTTACACGGTATTTAATATTATCAATGTTTGGTATGTTGCTTTTACATCATTACTGGTCATTATTTTTATTGATAAGGTAGATAGGGTAAAACTTCGTGTATTTTGTAATTTTAGATTTGAGCTCTTATCTCATTTAGAATTTGCCTGAAGGAATCCTATGCATATCAGTCAGAGATGAACAGAGAAATGGATCATTATAGATCAAACAGTGATGGATTTGTTATAGAAATTAGATGTTGGGCAACTGGGCAGCTGGCTAAGACGTCTATGCCAGGCTGTTGCCTTTTCACATGGTTTTGAATCTAAGGTCACAACAGGTTAGCCAGGCAGGCAACCAGGAATGACAGCTGGATGTGAAGTGGGAGATGGCAAGGATGAACTGGAGTCCACAAAGTCAGATTAGAAATCCAGAGGATAAAATAGAGCCCAGGAAGACAAACTGGAATGTGATTGTTGTAGTTTGGATCTGGATTGAACCCAAAGTCTCACGTGGTAAAGACTTGGTCCCTGCTGAGACACTGTTGGGAGGCAGTGGAACCTTGAAGAGCCAGTGCCCAATGGGAGGTCTTTCAGTCATCGGGGCACCCTCTTGAAGAGAATAGTGGGACCCCGATGCTTCTCCTCTCTCATGCCTAACCATGAGGTGAAGAAACTTTCTCCACCATTTTACCTGCCATGATGCACCATGCCTCCACAAGTTAAAAGCAGTGAAGACCTTCAGTCATAGATGGAACTCTGAAAAACTGTGCGCTAAAATAAACCTTTCCTTTTAATTGGTTTATTATCTCAGCTACTTGGTAATAATAACTGAAGGCTAACACACTGACTCTCTCAGGACCTTTAATTTCAGTGATGCTGACAACCTGCAGAGACGTCTAAATTCCTCACCACGGAGTTGTACCCATACTTGGCCTAGGACTAGAAGAAGTCAAAGCAAGAAATTCAGTGGAAGCTAGAGAGCTCTAGGTCTTAGTGCTTCTTAGTGACAACAAGATGGTCAACAGGTTAGCAACCACGTGTGCAAACTGCCAATGCCTGGTGTCCTATACTGACTCTCAGAGTGCAGAAATGACTGCTTCTGCATTTGTGACTTTCGGTTCTCAATCCAACATTCTTTATGGCCAATTTCAATGAAGAACCATGCAAAGAAAGGAACTCTGAGAAACACAGTACCAGTTTAACTAAGTTGAATGGTGTAAATACATAGTATCATGCTAGTATAATTGAAAGTATGTCTCTCCAGAGATGATTTGAGTTTGTTTCTTGGGGCATTGTAACTGAGCTTCCATTACAAAATTAATAACGATTTTATTTTGTAAGAGGTTTAAACAATTCTCCCTCCCCAGTTAAAATTTAAAAAACAAATATCACATTCTTTCTTTCCTTGAGTGCATACTCCCCATTCCAAGTCCTATAGGTATCAGTTGATAACTTTTTTTTTGTTGCAGAAGAAAGAACTAATGAATCACAAAATGGTTTACAAGCTTATCTTATAGAACCACAGACTGCTCAGTGGCTCCTCAGATAGCCACGAATGACAAAACGTATGGAAACTTTGATATTGAGGCTTGTGGAACTGCCCTTTTCTCCTGTGCCCTTTTCTCTTATATAACCCTAATCGTGCATGGTGTGGAAAGACAGATTTGAGGCCTAACCTCTGCCTTCTCAGCTGGTACCTTCTTGGGTAAACTTCCTCTACTCTAAGCACAGAGTTCTGTGCTTGCTGCTTGCTGTGCACTTGTCACGTAAATCTAAAATTTTGGGTTCAGCAACAGTATTCCTGAGGCATCTCAGCCTGAGATCAATTTTCATGTAAATTTTTCAGCTTGGAGCTTTCTAGACCAATAGCTCAAACATAAAATGCAGAGCTTGCCTATGCTCAGGTCTCTCAGGAAGAATTTCTATTCCTTCCTTCTGAACCCAGGCTGAAAAGACAAATTAATCTGTTATTTTTTTTTTATGCCAATGGGCAGATAGTTTGTTCACATTAATATTTTTATTTAACGTGGGGCTTTTTTAGGGTTCAGGCTACATGAATGGCCTCTATTCTAACTCTCTTCCTTTGACAGGGAAGAGGGCCTTTTCTCCTGCTTCCTAGAAGATGTGAAAACACAATCCTCAGGCAGGGCTTGGTGGTGCAATCCTGTAATTCCAGCACTTGGGAGGCTGAGGCAGGAGGCTCATTGCAAGTTTGAGACCAGCCTGGGCTAAAAAGTAAGCCCAAAGCCAGCCTGAACCACATAGCGAGACCCTGTCTCAAAAAGACAAAAAAAAAAAAAAAAAAATCCAAAATAAAACAAAATTTAACCCCTGCAACAATCCTCTAGATTAGGTACAGGGCTCTCCCCAAGAGCAGACAGACAGATGTGGGTTTTATGGTTGGAAGTTTCAGTTCTCTCTTAGTCTCTATCCCCTATAGAGCTATTTAGGTTTTTTCTAGTTCAGAAGTACATTAATTTTTTTTAAAACAATGTTTTCTATAGATTTTCCAGATGTGTTTAACACATTTTCGGGGTAACTAATTACTCTACCATGCTGCCAGGACAGGAAGCCCATTGTTTTTCTAAGCCAGAGCTTAAATGTAGGACCTGCGCAAGCTGTGTGTACTCTAGGGAGAGAAAGGTCAGAGTCTCCCGAGAATTTGCCATGCTGGGACTTGGGAGACCAACCAAGAAATCAATAGCCAGCCTTCCTGGTAAGCTGTGCAAGCTGAACATGTTCCAGAAAGGGAAAAGTCAGATGCGCCTCCTGTGAGTGGGCTGAGACTCAAACACCATCCATATCCTCCCGCCTCCTCCTCACGAGCCACGTGATGGTTCCGAGGTCAGCCTGAGTTGATGTAACTAAGGTGCATAAAGCAGCTAAATGCTTGTACTGTCTGGTTGATTATGTAGGCCTGGGAACAGCGGTCTGAGCATCTCTAGGGAGGATGACAGTATGTGGTATAGCAAATATGGGGGATTTCCTTCTTCCTTGTCTTTGAAGTCAAACACTGTTTTCACTGTTTTGCTTTGCTCTGATTAATTGCTTTGTTTTATTCAATATTCTGTTTTGACTGGCTTTAAAGTGTTTTGTTTTGGGTTTGATTTTGCTATACCTGATGGAATGGACAACTATTGTGAAGATAATAAAATATACTCTGGTAGCTATCATTGTTTTTCTGGTATTCTGCTTTGAAGTTCTGTACCAATTCTGCTGCATTGTTTTGATTGGCTTCATTTTGTCTTGTTTTGTTCGATTTTACTATGTTTAAAATTTTAAAAAAAGTTAATGTAGAGGCTGTTTTTACAAGTGAAGCATGCTTTAGCAAGTTCACATTTTTGGGAAAAAATTATACATATGCAAAACAGATCGATAGAGGAAGGCGCCACGTGGAGTAAGTGTCCCAGCCCTGGCCCGGCTCGTGCTGCTGAGCTGGCCCGCACCCCTCTGGCCTCCTCCCCACCACCATAGCAGCGTGGAGGAAGGCACAGTGCAGAGGAGACCACTGACTCTGCCCTGGCTCGCGCTGCTGGGCGTGCTTGCCCACTAATCCACCTGCCACTGCCACAGCGCCGCGCAGAATCATTGAATTGAGGGGGATTGATGGTGCTGGTTCAAAGGGAGACTTGGTGGCCCTTCACCCAGACAGAACACCCTGGCAGGTTCTGGTCACTATGTACCCAACAACTGGGGGGACATCAACCACAGAGTAGGACCCTAGGAGGTACACTGCTGACAGTTGCGACTATTGGGACTAAATAACCAGATATTGGCCCAGAAGGTGAAAGTGACAAAACGAAAACCCAAAACACAATCTCAAGCATCTAGTCCATCAGGTGCGAGAACAGATGACAGAGAAATGGAGGACTTTAACAGTCATACACTGGAAATCTCTGAAAAGATAGCAAATGAAGTAAAGAAACAAATCTGTGAGACTATAGAGGAAATCAAATTAGAAGTAATGGCTTGTGTAAAGACACAAGTAACAACCTTAGTAAAGGATTTGCTCAACATAGCCAGGGAAGAAATAGATAAAAAATACAGGAACATGGGAAATTGATTGAAACTTTGAATGAACAAGGTAGAAAACAAGCAGAATCCATGAAACAGTTTCAAAGAGATATCCAAGCAACAAAAAACTGTACTTAAAGCTGGCAAAACCATTTAAATGAAGCTGAGGATAGAATTTCAGACGTTGAGGATAGGCTTGCAGTTAGCGACCAGGAAAAAATAGAACTTATAAAAACAACAAAGCAGAAATGACAATCCAACAGCTTCAAGATGACTCCAAGAGAAACAATGTAAGGCTAATAGGCATCAGGGAGGAGGCAGGAGGAATATTTCTCAAACATGAGGAAAAAAATCTGACATACAAGTAAGTTAGGCATATAGAACTCCAAACAGTCATAACCAACATAAATCTACACCCAGACATATAATAATTAAGATTTCAGACATACAACATAAAAACAGAATACTAAGAGCTGTTAAGAGAAAAGACACAAATCACCTATCAAGGAAAGCCTATTAGAATCACAGCAGACTTCTCAGCATAAACCTTAAGGTTAAGATGAGCTTGGAGTGAAGTATTTCAAGCCCTAAAAGAAAACAACTTTCAACCCAGACTGATGTACCCAGCAAAACTGTCTTTCAAATTTAATGGAGAAACAAGATACTTCTATGACAAAAAACAACCGAAGAAATTCATATCTACCAAACCAACCCTAGAAGGAGTATTGAAAGACATACTAGAAAGAGATAAAAATGACCACAATCTCCAGAACAACAACAGAAATAAACCACCAGCCTGAACAAGAAATTAAACAAGGGAGGAAAGTGGGAAACCAACCACAGAACATAATATGGCAAAGTCAACTCAATACATATCAGTAATAACCATAAATGTAAATGGGCTTAATTCACCAGTCAAAAGAAGCAGGTTGACAGAATGGATCAAGAAACAGGACCCCACCATATGCTGTATACAAGAAACACATCTGACTCAAAAACAAGGTCATAAACTAAAAGTTAAAGGTTGGAAAACAGTATTCTATGCAACAGGAACCCAGAAAAAAGCAGGGGTAACTATCCTGTTTGCAGACAAAGTGAACTTCAAACCTAAAAGGATTAAAAGAGATAAAGAAGGCCACTACATACTTGTAAGTGGAAAACTACAAGAGGAAGAACTAACAATTATAAATATATATGCACCAAATACAGGAGCACCTAACTATATAACACAAATACTAATGGACATGAAAAACCAAGTACACAAGAACACAATTGTAATAGGAGACCTTAACAGCCCACTGTCACAAAGAGATAGATCAACTAGACAAAAAGTCAGCAAAGAAACAACAGAACTGAATCACACCTGTGAACAAATGGACTTAGCGGATGTTTACAAAGTGTTCCAACCAACCATATCAGAATATACAATCTTCTCAGCCGCATGTGGGACATTCTCTAAAATAGACCATACATTAATTCATAAAGCATTCTTAAGCAAATGCAAAGAGAGTGAAATAATCCCATGCATAATATCTGATCATAGAGCACTAAAATTTGAAATCAGTGGCAAAAAAACTGCAAAACCTGCATAAATACATGGAAACTAAATAACAACCTTATAAACAACCAGTGGGTTACAGATGAAATTAAGGGAGAAATAAAGCAATACCTAAAATATAATGAATATGCAGCACATCATACTGTAACCTGTGGGATGCAATGAAGCAGTCCTAAGAGGAAAATATATAGCAATACATAGTCACATCAAGAAAAATGGAATGAGCACAAGTAAATAACCTAATGCTACATCTCAAGCTTCTAGAAAAGGAAGAGCAAGTCAAACCCAGAGCTCATAGAAGAGAGGAAATTGTTAAGATTAGAGCAGAAATTAATGCAATTGAAACAAAAAAATACAAAGAATTAATGAATCAAAGTGCTGTTTTTTTGAGAGGATAAACAAAATTGATAAACTGCTAGCCAACCTTATCAAGAAAAAGAAAGAAAAACCCAAATCCATGGAATAGGGACTGAAAAGAGAGAAATTACTACAGATCCTGAGGAAATTCAAAAGATCATGAACACCTACTTTGAAAATCTCTACTCACATAGGGTAGAAAACACAGAGAAAATAGACAGATTTCTAGAAACATATGATCTACCAAAGCTCAATCAAGAAGATATAACAATTTTGAATAACCCAATATCAGCTACTGAAATCAAAAATGCTATTAAAAATTTACCAACAAAGAAAAGCCCAGGTCCTAATGGATTCATAGCTTAATTCTATTAGAAATTTAGAGAAGACTTAATGCCAACACTCTTTAACCTCTTCAATGAAATTGAAACAAGAGCAGTCCTGCCTAAATCATTCTGGGAGGCAAGTATTATCCTGATACCAAAACTAGAGAAAGACCCAACCAAAAAAGAGAACTACAGACCAATCTCACTAATGAACATTGATGCAAAGATTCTCAATAAGATACTGGCAAAAAGAATGCAGCAAATTATCAAGAAGATTATACACCATGACCAAGTGGGATTTATTCCAGGAATGCAGGGATGGTTCAACATATGCAAATCAATAAATGTAATACACCACATCAACAGAGCCAAAAATAAAAATCACATGATCATTTCAATAGACGCAAAAAAAGCTTTAGATAAAGTCCAACACCTGTTCATGACAAAAACCCTATAGAAACTCAGAATAGATGGTATGTACCCCAATCTCATAAAGTCCATTTATGATAATCCAACAGCCAACACTACACTAAATGGACAAAAATTGAAAGCCTTCACTCTAAAATCAGGAACAAGACAAAGATGTCCACTATTACCACTGCTATTCAATACAGTTCTAGAAATATGAGCTAGAGCAATCAGACAAGAGAGAGAAATAAAAGGCATAAAAATAGGAAAAGAAGAAGTTAAATTATCATTGTTTGCAGATGATGTGGTCCTATACATAGAAGACCCCAAAAACTCCATTAAAAGACTATTAGAGGTAATAAACAAATTCGGCAGTGTAGCTAGATACAAAGTCAACACTCAAAAATAAATAGCATTCCTGTACACAGACAAACAAGTTACAGAGAGAAATTATGGAAATATTATCTTTCACAATAGCATCTAAAAAATGAGATACTTAGGAATCAACCTAACTAAGAATGTAAAAGATCTATATGCTGAAAATTATACAACCCTGAAAAAGGAGGTTGAAGAGGATATTAGAAAATGGAAGGTTATCTCCTGCTCTTGGCTAGGAAGAACCAACATTGTGAAAATGGCCATACTCCCACAATTGTTATACAGATTCAATGCAAACCCAATCAGAATACCATCAATCAACATACCTTACAGATCTAGAAAAAATATTCCTAAACTTAATCTGGAAAGAGAAGAAACCTAGAATAGTAAAGGCAATTCTGAGCAACAAAGGCAAGACAGGAGGCATCTCAATCCCTGATTTGAAACTATACTACAAAGCTATAGTGATAAAATCAGCACAGTACTGGCAAAGAAATATACCTGAGGATCAATGGAACAGATTAGAAGATGCAAACACTACCACAAGGACACTCAGCCACCTTATATTTGACAAAGGAGCTAAACATATTCACTGGAAAAAAGATAGCCTCTTCAATAAATGGTGTTGGAAAAATTGGCTTTCCACATGCCAAAGACTGAAAATAGACCTATGCCTATCACCATACACTAAACTAAAATCAAAATGGATCAAGGATATAAATATTAAAACAGAAACACTAAATCTACTGGAAGACAAAGTAGGTAAAAACATTGGAGACTTAGGAGTAGGGAAAGACTTCATGAATAAAACGCAAACTGCACGGGAAATACTTCAAAGACTCAACAACTGGGATCTCATATTATTAAAAAGTTTTTGCACTTCAATAGAAATCATCAACAAAGTGAAAAGAAAACCCACAGAATGGGAAAGAATCTTAGCCAACAATCCCTCAGACAAAGGACTGATATTCAAAACATATAAAGAATTGGAAAACATCAAGCCCCCCCATATTCAAAGACCCTCTCCAAAAATGGGCATTGGAGATGAACACACAGTTCTCAGATGAAGATATACAAATGGCAAATAAATACATGAAGAAATGCTCACCATCACTGGTCATTTAAGAAATGCATATTAAAACAGCATTGAAATTTCATCTCACCCCAGAAAGAATGGCTGCCATCAAGAAAACAACTGATAACAAATGTTGGCAAGGATGCGGGGAAAAGGGAACAGTCCTCCACTGTTGGTGGGAGTGCAGACTGGTACAATCACTGTGGAAATCAGTATGGAGATTCCTCAAAGAACTAGGATTGAAAAATTCCATTCAATCCAGCTATGCCCCTCCTGGATATTTTCCCAGAAAAATTGAAAACATCAGGTCACAGAGATATATGTGCACCTATGTTCTTAGCAGCACAATTTGTGATAGCTAAATCTTGGAAACAACCAAAATGCCCATCAACTGCAGAGTGGATGAAAAAAATGTGGTGTTTTTATATAATGGAATACTATTCAGCCATAAAAATGATGATCTTGCGACCTTTACAGGTAAATGGAGCCAACTTGAAAATATCCTCATTAGTGAAATAAACAGGACTCACATGAGTAAATATCACATTATCTCTCTAGTGTAAAAATAACAAAAACTGACCCAATACTGGGATCCAAAGAGTATGATAGATACTGTGAAAGTGAAAGGGAAGGAAAATGCTCTAAAGAGTATAGTGGAATGTTTAGTGTGTAAGATAGCTGACCATATTACTGAATTTCTGTTGGAACATTGAACAGAAGGATTTGTGCTGTCAAAGTTTGAGTGTCTAGCCACTATTTATGCTTTGATTTTGTAACTTTGGCAACTATCTTTTGAGACAACAAGAAATGTATCAACTAGTGATTCTACAATGAGAATTTTTTTCCTTTAAATGTGTTGAATTTGGTATTGCTCTACCCTTTTCTGCTTTTCTATTTTCTTTAATTTTCTTTCATTTCTTTGAAAAAAGAAAAAGAGAACAAAAATATGCAATATAACAACCATGGTTAAATTTCTTTCACTCTGTTGTGAAAAACTATATTGACATTATTCTGAGTTTGTTGTTATTTATGCCTTTTGCTTTTTGGTTTTTTTTCTGACTTTTCTCTTTTTTAAATTAAAAAAAAGATTGATTAGAGAGATAAATTTGCATAACAAAAGGTTTTACCATAGGACTACTTAAAATAGCTAGGATCTCACAGTGTACTTACAGCATCTAGGGGAATGTGTATTGTATAAATCTATGGTGTCAGTAGTTAAAGAAATGTTGGGATGAATTCTTTTGTAAAGCAGAAAATTCTTTCTGTGATGTTAATGATCACTGTTAATTTACAAGTTTGTAAGTTTGGATCTTTGTGTATCTGTTTTTTCTCATTTAACTTCAATAAAAGAGATCTAAAAAAGTTATTTATGT
Source organism: Dolichotis patagonum (assembly GCA_004027295.1). Lineage (NCBI taxonomy): Eukaryota > Metazoa > Chordata > Mammalia > Rodentia > Caviidae > Dolichotis > Dolichotis patagonum. The sequence continues at coordinate 27,450 of PVJX010010650.1, forward strand.
AATGCTCAGGTTTAACCCTCTTGATTATGTTTTTCTATATTAACATTAAATTATCAAAACAATCTGCATAGGGATAACAAGATCTTTCAAATATTTAACATGTTCATTACTATATAATTTTCTATGGCCTTTCCTCCGTGCACCCAGCACGGGCAGAGAAAACCAGGAGATCTGCCTCTGCCTGCCGAGCACCACCACTGGAAGGCCCCTTTTGCACACTCAGTGTGGGTTGAGGGAGACAGACAGATCCACCTCTGCCTGCTGTGTGCTGCCACCAAAAGGCCACATCCTTCAGGTAGCTAGTGTGGGCAGAGAGAACCAGCAGATCCGCCTTCACCCTAAGGGAGCTGCCACCAGAAAGCTCCTTCCTGCAGGTAGCCAGCAGGAGCAGGGACACAGAGCCAGGTAAGCCCTGGGCATCCATAGGCCACCACTGGAGGCCCTTGGTTCCCTCAGGCAGCCATCACCCACTAGCAGAGTCAGACAAACACACTCCTACGTGTCTGGGTGGCAGACACATAGGAGTGGGAGTCTCAGTGTAGATACACAGGCTGAGAGAAGCAGGCCTACCTCCACACACCCCTGATCACCAGCAAAGCCACAGCGTAGTTGCACAGATCTAGAGAAACCTGCTCCACGCCCTGCTATCTCCCTGGAATTAGAGGAACCCAGGTGCCTGTCCCTTCCCCTACACTGCCTAGGGGAAGCCAACATGGGAAGTGCCCAGGGCCCTATAACCAGCTTGTTGGAAGAACCCAGGAGAATGTCAAGATGAAACAGCAAGAGGCAAACAGACCTCTAGCCCACATAGAATAAGTTTGGGAAATACAGTCATGGAAGAAAACAGAAGTCACACAACCTGAAATCTCTGAGAGGATAGCAACTGAAGTAAGGAAACAACTTTATAAGATTGTAAAAAGCAGTCAAATGAGAAATAATGTCTCAGGTAAAATAAGAAATCACAAGCATACTGAAAGAATTGTTCAGCAGGTCTAAAGAAGACAGAGACAATAAAGAGGAGCATAGGAAAATGATGGAAACCTTGAATAAATGTAGAAAGGAATTACAATGCATGAAACAGATTCAAAGAGAAATGCAGGAAATTAAAAATTCAATGGAAAGCTGGCAAAACTGCCTGAAAGAGACTGAAGATAGACTTTCAAACCTTGAAGACAGGATTTCCGCTAGTGATCATGAAAGATCTCTTAAAAATAACATGGAATCCAGAAATAACAACCCAGTGGCTGCAAGATGATGCAAAGAAGCATACCTTACGAGTGATAGGTGTAGGTGAATAAGCAGGGGTCATCACAAATGAAATTAAAAGGATATTCACAGAAGTAATAGAAGAAAACTTCTCAAACATGGGAAATGGATCTAACATGCAGATAAGTGAGGCATATAGGACTCCAACTATCCATAACCAAAGTAAATCTACACCCCGACATATAGTAATCAAAATACCAGAAATTCAGCACAAGAACAGAATTTAAAAGCTGTTAGAGAAAAGAAACAGATCACCTATAAAGGAAAAACCCATTGGAATCATGACAGACTTCTCGTCACAAATCATCAAGTCAAGAAGAGTCTGGAGTGAAGTGTTTTAAACCCTGAAAGGAAACAACTTCCAAACCAGACTAATCTACCCTACAAAGCTATCTTTCAAAATTGATGGAAAAATAAGATGTTTCCACAATAAAGAATAACTGAAGGAATTCATGACTACCAAACCAATCCTACAGAGAGTGCTAAAGGATATTCCAGAGAGAGATAAAGCTGACCATGGTTCCAGGAACAGCAGCAGAGGAGGATCACCAAACAGGACAGGCAATTGAATGAAGGGGAAAAGTGGAAGGCCAACAACAGGAGGATAGCAGGGCAGAGACAATCCAATGTATGCTGGTTGTAACCATTAATGTAGATGGCCTCAGGTCAACAATAAAAAGCAACACAGGGAGAGTGGATCAAGAAACAAGATCCATCAATACACTGTATGCAAGAAACATTTAACTTGAAAGGAAATGCAGATGCTGAAAATCAAAGGAGAGAACAATTGTTTCATAAGAGAGGAAACAAAAAAAAAATAAGCAAGAGTAACTTCCCCATCAACAGCAGAATGGATAAGAAAGATACGGTATTTTCATGCAGTGAAAAGCTACCCAGCTATAAAGTAGAATAATCTCAGGGCTCCTGTAGGTAAATGGACACAACTGGAGATCATGTTCATGGCCGAAACAGTTCAAACTCGTATGTGTGAACCCTAGCACAAGAAACAAAAACAGTTAATGGGATCCAAAAGCAAAATAGTTAATGTAAGAGCAAAGGGAAGGAAACACCTGGAAAGGAAAGGTGGAAACTATTGTCAATTTCTTATTGTCTTATCTTGAACTCTTGCATTGTGTACACAATTTTGTTAGGTTTGGCTTTGTTCTGTCTTGTTTGGTTAGATTTTATGCTGTCAGATGGTAGGGGCAGCTATTTTGAATACAATGAGATATTTTATGGTAATCATGGTTTCCTATTATATTGCTTTGAAGTCTTATAATGCTTTCATTCATTTGTTTGATTGATTTTATTGTTTTGTTTGATTTTATTATGTGTGATGATATGAACAGCTATTTTGAAAAAACAAGACATTATGGTGGCCACTGCTGATTTACTATCATCTTGCCTTGAAGTCCTACCATGCTTTTGTTCTTCTGTTTTGATTGGTTCTTTCCTGTTGTGTTTTATTTGATTTTATTATGTGTGATGGTATAAACAAATTCTTGGAGGAAAATGAGATATTATAGTAGCCATTGTTTATTTCCTGTTATTTGGTAATGCTTTCATTCTTTTGAATGGTTTTATACTATATTGTTATGTTTGATATTAATGTGTGTTTATGCTCAACTGTTTCAAAGAAAAGAGACATTATGGTAGTTACTGTTGATGTCTGGTTGTCTGGTTGTAAAGTGCTGTGTTGCTTGCGTTGTTCTTTTCTGATTTGCTTTGATCTGTTCTCTTGTGTTTTATTCTCTTTAAAATAAAAAAAAAATTAAAAATTTTAAAAAAGAAATGAAAGGAGATATGAAGTAGAAGTGAAAAGAAAAAGATAGAAAATATGCTCTGCACACAGAGACAGTCACTGGAAGAGTAAGAACACAATGGTAACAAGGCTAGCAGACCCATCTTTTCTATCCTGCTGACATCTATCTGTCAGTCAGAAGCTGTTCCGTGATGCATCCTGGCCATGATTTGACAGTTCTCAACAGGTCATATGATTGACAGGTCATACCCTGTTTCCCAGCCTCCTTGCCATGCCAAGTGCTCACTTCAGCAGCACATACACAAAAATACGGCATGTAGTTTTTGTGTCGAGAACAGGTAGCCAACAAGAAGCCAAGCCCTCCCTGCAAGTCAGCACAATGCACACACTGCTGTGGGGAGAACCAGATGCCAGCCTCTTCCAGCATGTGGGTTGGGAGACAAGAAGAGCCAAGATCCCTATCCCCCACAAGTAACTGGAGAAACACAGGTTGCAGTGATAGCTATTAAGGTAAAATACAATTTAATGCTTATAGTGTTTACTGTTTCACTGACTTTGCGGGCCTAAAGCCAGTAGTCTGATCATGTATTCAGAGGATAACAATATGCAATGTAGCATCTATGGGGGATCTCCTTCTGAAGACGGTAGCCATTGTTAATTCCCAATATCTTGTTTTAAAGTACTGTATCATTTTAACTGTTTTGTTTCATTGGGTTTTATTCTGTTTTGCCTTGTTTGATTTTATTATATCTGATGGCATGGGCAGCTATTTCAAAGATAACAAGATATATTATGGTAACTATTTTGGATTTACTATTATCTTGTTTTGAAGTTGTGTGCTGCACTCATTGTTTTGTTTTATTGATTTTGTTCTATTCTGTTTTGTGGTTTTTACTATGTCTGAAGGTATCTGCAGCTATTTTGAAGACAACAGGAGGCATTATGGTAACTATTGTTGATTTCCTGTTATGTTCTTTTGAAGTCCTGTGTCACTCACACTGTTTTGCTTTGATTGGCTTTATTCTGCTTTATTATGCTTGGTTTTATTCCTTTTAAAATAAAAATTACAAAAAAATTTCTATGAGTCTTATTACTAAACATATATCCAAGATATTTTCTACACAATGATTTTTTTTTACACATCTGCTTAAGCATATTGTAAAAAAATCTTGACCAAAAACATAAGTACTGACACCATGTTCAACATTAGTGATCAAATTACTATTCATTCATACTGAACTGTTGCTACATGATAGATTGCCTTCACTATTTACTGGGAGACCAGTACTATAAATACTGAATAAAATGGTAATGTTTTTACTTCCATCTAAATTGAATAACAATGATCAAAAAGATCATTTCACTGTCTTCATGATCTGTTTTTAGAATTTAGTTTGATACACCATTAAATATTTTATTAGGATGATATACATTATGGATATATTCAAATGAAAACAGGAAGCCAATTTTATACTAATGCTTGTCTGGTTAAATAAAATAGCTCTGCTTCTCAACCTTGGCTGCACATGGCAATCATCAGGGAGATCTTTAAAATAAATACTGATGCTTGGCTCCTACTCCAGGGATTTGGATTTAATTGGTACGGGGTGCAGCCTGGTGCTGGAATTCTAATGTGCAGCTGAGTTAAGAAGTGAGTTAATGTGACTACACAAATCTCAATTATTCAAACCCACTTAATCAGAATTCTCAATTAACTGACATCTGGAAAAGGGAAGGGTATGCTGGGTTGCAGAATTAAATTATTTTTTTAAAGAGGAAAAAATTCATTAAAAAATTTGTCAGGCATTTATTCTGAAAGTAGTGTTTGAGTATGAAGTGAGGTGAGATTCCAAACTTCTGCATTTACAATACTGAAGAAAAACAGTGCCACAGGACAATATCATTCCATCTATTAGAAAGAAAAAAAGAGTTAATGGTGCTTTACTGACTATTAGGTGGGTGCCTTATATACATGAAAAAAAAAACAAGTATGTTGAACAGGTGTGATTCATGGTTGTAACAATATTACAAGGCAATTCCCCCTCTCCCAACTTTATAAATTTATTCTGTGGCACCGGTTTCTTTCTGTGTGTTCTTTCTCTGTGAAAGAAACCAGTTCTATTCACTCTTAGGTGAAAAAAACCCCTCTGCGGTCATTTTAGATAGAAAATGCAATCTACATTTAATAACCAAGATTGATTATCTCATCTAATAGTGAAAAGAATCTAATCTTGATTTGCAGAGGAGGCTCTCCCTTTTCTACCATGGGCCCTTGCACTTGGGAGTCTGCAAGCTGGAGAAGTGGTAGCTGGTGACTTCTTTCTTGCCATCACTCTGGCACTGATCATGTTTCCCTGCAGTTCCATTTTAGTGACTTTAGAAGCTTAGCATCCTTCCTTTATGATGCATTGATCCACACATCTACACAGCTCTGTGTTCACACACCTGGATTATCCTTCTCTCCTTTGTTCACCTTCGAGATCCCAATTTATCCTTCAAAATCAGTTCAGACATCACTCCAGCATTGGTAGTCTCTTTATTCAGCTGCAGCTAATGTTGTAGTAAGTGTCAGAAATAGCACAATGGGGTTTATTCGACAATTATATACGGGCCTGTCACCTGCTGATCAGAAGGAGAGGTTCTTAGGTAGCAAATGTCCAAATCCTTCACTGTCCAGATGAGGAAATTAGTGAGGCCAAAGGGTTGTTGAATAGCTCATGGCTGCTCAGGAGACTGCGTAAGACTGCTGGTATGTTACACCTTTAGTAGAGCCGGCTATTCCATTAAATTGAAGATACTGTCAACTCCATGGATGAAAAGTTTATGCCAAAGAACCATGACCTATCTCAAGACTAATAATTCTGTGGCATGCTACAAAGATGACAGAGACCTACAGTCTGACAGGCTGGGACTATCTTTTTTGCATCAATGTTGGGCAATTTATCTCACTTCTCTGAGTTGCAGATTCCCATATGCAAAGCACAAAATGAACACTCACCTTGACTTCCCAAAATTGTATTATTGGAAAGAAATGACTTTATGGAAGATGTACTTTATTACATTATCTCCGAGGTGTTTTTAAAATGTCAGTTTCTATAATTATTGCGATAGTTACTCTAAGAGACATTTGCTCAAAAGGTTTTATGGAATTTCACAAATATTTTGCAGAATAGTCAAGGGATATATTGTTAACCTCCATTGTTCAGCAACAATGAAGCAAAATTTAGTTTTAATGCTAACACTGAAAAACATCATTCCTCATTTAAAATTGTGTCCAATGTCATTTGTTATAATTATCCTTATCAAAGTATGTTATTTAAATTTTTAAATGATCAATATATGTAAAGCAATTAGAAGTTACTTGCATATAACGAAGTTCATTAAACATCTTTTGTTGTTTTTCATCTCCTCATACTTTTCAATTCCTTCCACAATTTGTAAAATCCAACCATAACTTTCCAGAATATGAATTTCATTCTTTATTGTTAGAAATGGCAAAGATTATGAGTGATGAGCGTTCAATCATTGTTTTTGCTTGCTGCTAACAAGGTGTTGCTTCAGGCAATGAGAGTGTTTGGGAAGTCTGTAACAACTACTTTACCTCCAAAGGATGGTGTGTTTTAAAATGAATGTTTATATTATACGTTTATTCTCACTCAGGTACTTCTACAAAAGTCCTGCTCATCCTCTGGATTTTATTCTGATTATGGATCCAGATGTCAGGGAGCTAATGAGACCCAAGGTTAAACAGAAAATTTTGTCACTAAGTTGGAAATTATAAGTCTTCTACCTTTGAATTATTTCCTTCTTGAATTTCAGAATATGGTCACCTATGAAGGTCACTTTATTTTAATAAAAAGAATCCTTGGATGAGGAAAACAAAGTCATATGTATACAAAAGGATAACAGAATTTAAATAATGTGAAAATGTTTCCCTATACCCTCTGCTTGCTCCGTATCTGAAGTTGCTCAGCCGTGGCTAACTGATTTCCTTTCCCCGGTTAGGGAAGTCACTTTTATAGGTTATCAACTATTTCACTGTGAACTTCAATTGTTTTTCAGAGAATGAATAATTAGAAAAGGTACAGCCAGTAGATTTTTATGTATCTTTTGATGACCACTAACTGCTATTTTATCTCTAAGAGGTCCATGGGTGTCCTTAATTGCAGCCACGTTCATTAACAGAGACATTTTCATGCAGCAGACAGAAAATAATGCAAAGAAACCAGAAAAAAGTCCAACCTGGGAGTTGTGGTTATCATCTGTGTTCCATAAATCAAGCCTACTTGTAAATAGGCATAATTATTTTTTAATAGAAAAACACAAGACTTCGCTGGTGTAACCAACTATGGGTCATGATACTAAAAATGACGTGGAAGTAGGCTGCTGTGCTGATTCTTGCTACTTTTCTTCTAAGGTGGGATTCTTGGCATTGGAAAAGAAAGCCCGAGGGAGGGAGGTGGCGGGCAGGCCCAGGAAGGGCCGGGGGCGGGGCCGCCCGACTGCACCCCGCTGCTCTCGGTGGGAAGGTGAGTTGCGCCCCGCCCTGCACCCCCGCACGATCTGCACGAGGTGCTCATCAGGGACACGGGGCCGGGGGCGGTAAGGCCGTCCCTGTGTACCGCGGAGGACTCATCTAGCTTGGCGTGGGCGAGGTTCTTCCCCAGAAACCTCACCGTGTGCGGGAAGCATATTCTTTCAACATTTGGCAAGACACCCAGAAGCGTGAGCTGTACTCGACGTTTAACAGAAGTTCTGGGAAATGGCAGCTTGAGACATGATGTAGCTCAGTTAAAAAAGAAAAGAAAGGAAAAGAAAAAAACATCGACCGAGGGCGGGCGGAGGTCTCTTGCGGAAAGACCTGGATTCCTACAGACCCAGCCTGAGTTCCGACCCTACTGGTTCTCACTGTGCGAACACGTATGAGTTCCCCATGGTCCCCTTCTTGTTGGAAGACGTGGCCAAACACTATGACAGCTCTTCAAAAGGTAACAACTGATCCTGGCCACCTGCCTGCCTGGTCACCTGGGGCAGCCAGGGAGCTGTGATTTATCCCCACCCCATACATTTGCTTCCCTTAGGCTCAAAAGGAGGACTTGTGGCCCGGGCTCTCACAGTCCGCTTGCTCCCGGTTTGTGATGCAGGGAGCCTGGGGTGGTCAGCTGGTCACGCTCCAAGGAGCACCACCCGCAGGGAGGCTGCAGTGTGCAGGGACCACCCTGCTGCTGCGTGAGCAGGGCTGGAAGAAGCAGCAGGGCCTTGTGCTGCCTGGGGAAGCAGGTACCTCAGTCCACGGGCCAAGTGATGATAGTGGGGCTGTTGTGCCCCCGGGCGTCTGTTGCTGAGCTGGCTTTCTGGGCCCTCATAGCTGGACATGGGGTCCCACAGCCCACTGCTGCCCTCTTACAGGACAGCTTCTCCCTGCTTGCTTTCCTTCCCTGAACAATGGTAGAGGAGGTCAGTTCTGACGTCAGCATCCGATCCAGCTGCAGCTTCCTCCTGCCCAATCAGAGCCTTCCTTTTCCCGCTGTACTCTGTGAAGCTCCCCCAGGAAGGCCCCTCTCCCCTGCTCTTGGTTTAAGGTTCCCCGTTATAGGTGTCCCTATGCAAACACTGAAGGTGGTACTTACTTACTGCATGGTATTGTAACTGTTTGCTTCTCCTCATCAGAAGGTGAGCTCTTCAAAGGAAGCACTGGAGGCGGACCTATAGGGTCTCTCCGCCCCCTAGCACAATGCTTGACACAGTGTAGAGGGGAAACATCTACTGAGCTGAACGGTTAGATCCCACCACAGATACCTGCTGATTAACAGTTGTACATAGGCTGATGAGAGGCTCAAAGGAATAAAGATAGACATCCCGTTTCCAGATCTCTCCACCCTGACTCACTCTTCCGGTCTACCAGAAGGTCTAAGGAGAGAACAAAATAAGTGGAACAAAGCTGCAGTGAAATTGGTCACAAAGTGATCTCTCCTCTTCATTTTGCATTTTGGTTTTGATTCTTTAAAGGAATCTAAAGATCTAAGCCTCCCCCTGTCCCCATGTCTCATGTTCTTAACCTAAGGTGGCTAATGATCTCTATGTAACACAAGATTAATACAAAAGTTTGATGGGGCTATAAGGAAAGTTTGAGAATCATTTCATATCTTCTAGAGTTTTTCTAAGTCAAACCAATTAGAGAAATTTGTGTTTTCTTCTTAGTTCTAAGTCATAAGCCCAGGAATTCAGAGTTTGAGAATTTTTTAAAATTCAACTGAATATTACTGATAAATAGTGTAAGACTTTCCCAGAGGGCCCATTGTTCCTTAGGAGTGGTGTCCATAGCTCTGTGACAGACGTTATCAGCTGGCCAAAGTGCGCCCCAATTTCCTTTCCTCTGCTTCTTTTCCCCTACAGAGGCTAGAAAAAGTTCAGGCCTATTTCCCATCCCCTTGAAGTTGGGCAGCGACTATTTAACACATTTTGACCAAAGAGATGCTGCTGGAAGGTTCTGGAAAAGCTTTTGATTTCCTGATTAAAGAACACATCCCTATCCTTTCTCTTTTTCCCTTTCTCCATCATGTGGATGTGGCAGTGGCAGTGGCATCATGAGGTGAGAATTTGAAAGCACAAATGACACTAAGGAGAGCAGAGCAAAAAGATATATTATTGGTCCTAAATGACATTACTAGTAAGTGCCACTTCCAGGCCACTTGTCAGTCAACACAGCTCATGTCAGTATGGTTGGAACCCTTTTTGGTCAGGTTTCAGTTACTTGAAGCTGAAGGCATTCCTAACTGTTTGGAGCCCCCAAACAAAGACATTGCCCTACCAATGAAACAGAGCTTGGTTACCTGCATTGTCATTTCAAAGCTGCAACACAGCTGATCTTTACCAAACTTAATCCTGAACAGTTCTCATTATGCTCCATCAGGCAGGCATTTCTGATGCCATTGCTACTACATCAAGAGCATTATTATATAGTTTCCTACGGTTGCTATACACATTACCAAAACCTGGGTGGCTTAAAGCAGAAATTTAATCTCTTACAGTTCTGGAGGTCAGAGAGTCTGAAAAAGGGAGGGGAAGCACAGCCGAGTCCCTCCTTGCCTCTGCCAGCTTCTCACGGCTTCAGGGGCTACGTGGCAGGGACAGCATCGACTCAGCCTCTGTTGTTTCTTCTCACGTGCATCTCCTCCTTGTCTGTGTGTTCTCTTCTTATGAACACTCACTTAATTTAGGGCCTTCCCAGATAATCCAGGATAGTCTCCTCTTGAGTCTTTAATTTAATTAGATTAACAAAGACTCTCTTTCCTGATAAGGTCACATTCACAGTTTCTAGGTGGCATATCTTTTGGAAGGTCCTTATTACAAGTTACAAAATTACTTTCCTCTTATTCTGGAAAAATCATTATACTTGTCTTTTTAAAATTGCATTTAATAACTTCAGTTTTTTAAGACTGTGTGAACAAATGTTTATAGCAACTTGTTTTGTGCTGGATCAGAATTTAAAGTTGTTTTTGGAAATATATATTGGATTTCATATTTTAAAGTAAGACTTTTTATTACATCTTGGTCTTTATTTCACATGTTAAATATAAAATGGATGACCTAAGATATGCAAATACATCATGGTAGTAAAATATTCATCTTCATATTATCCAGGCAAAATATTTCCTGTGATTTATTAACCATAATCTTTAACATTGATTGGATTATTAATATTTTGGGGTATGTAGTACTTTCTACCTAGGTTAATGGTTTTAAACTCTAATTTTACATTATTATCATTATTATCATCTAGGGTCCTTTAAAAAAACACAAGCCTAGAACCCACTTCAACTAATTGGATAGAAATATCTGGAGGTGGACCTGAGCACCCATATTTTTCAAAAGTTCCTAAAGTGATTTTTTTGCATAGTGAAGATTAAGAACTGATCTGGGCTCTTTTCAATACTTGCTTTATTCAACACCACTTGTTTATTCAACCAAGAAGTTATTATATACTTTTTTTAGTTTGTGTTTTGAGACAGGGCCTTGCTGTATAGTTCAGAGAGGACTTGAACTCACTATATAGCTCAGGTTGGCCTTGAACTCAAGGCAATCCTCTTGTCTCAGCCTCCTGAGTGTTAGGATTACAGGCTTATGACACCATGCTTGGCTCTTACTATCCACTTTTTAATACATAAGCCTTTGTGGAAAATATAAGGATATATAAGATGTGAAAGATCATATCTGTGTGTACTCTTGAGCTATAAATATTTAAGTAATATGCTATTCAGACTCCAGAGCTGGGGAGCCAAATTTATAAAGAATTTCTCTTTTGATTACTCTGAAAATCTCAAATCAATTCCAAAAGTGGTTTATATCATTATTGCTTTAACTCCCCTGTGTACAAGCATGCTTGTGTGTACATACACACCCATATGTGTGCATGTGCACACACACACACACATGCTGATGGTAATAATCAGAGAAAAAAAAGACTCTTGTGGTTGACTATCATCATTTATTGCCTTCACTCAGTCAGGAGCTATTTGATGTTCCTTGGATCCTTCTTCCTCAGAGTAGAAATCAATATATGCCTCAGAAAAAAGTCGTTTCCGCAGTGAGCCCCATCAGTAGGGGAAGCCTGAGCAGCCAGGTTGCCCAAGCCCTAAAGAAGTATCATGCTCTGGCCAGGCGCTCAGTTCCGGGGGTGGTGGGGAACGTTGGGGTGCACTGTCAGCATGGGCAAGTGTGGAAGAGAAGGACACTGGGTAAGCAGCTGGTTTGTCATACCCCCACCCCAACACACACACACACACACACACACACACACACACACGCTGCTGCCACCACTCAGTAACAGGCCACTGGGAATTCTGTGCCACAGAAGGCAGCAACACAAAGAGAGAAGACCTAGGTTCACCAGGAAGGCCCTACATGTGACAGAGGGTCAGGGCAAACAGCAGGGTAGAGCTGGGAGTTTATAGTCTTGGCCCAGATTTTAGGAAAAGAGCACAGAGAACTTCAGACTAAAAAGTCATAGTCATAAATATGAAGGCTTCTGAACAGAAGGTATGAAGTCAAATAGTAAACAAATGAATAAATACCCCCCCCAAAAAAACAAGACAAACAAAACAAAACTACTGATGAGGTAGGAATCCAGTTGAGCGTGTTCATTTTTGCACTGGTCATCTTCTGTGGGTTCCAGGTGCAGAGGATGCAGAGGCCAGGGGCTGTGACTATTAACACACAGGTGGGTAAATGAGAGATTTAGGGCTATAAAAACAAAAATACACACTGGACATAAACATATATCCAGGTGACAAGACAGAGGGTGGGAGGCACCATTTTGATTTGGGTGGTGACCAGGCTTTGACCTGAGGAGGTGACATGTAAGCGGAGAAGATGTGGAGGGAGAAAGATGAGGATGTACATAAGGCGGCAACAATGACCCTCAAGGCCCTGCGGAGGGAACGCATGTAAGGTCTGCAAAGAATCAGATGATACCCACTGTGGGGTGAGAGCAGGGACATCTTGGGAAAAAGCATAGACGGCAAGCAGGATTGACGATAAGCAAGTGTCCAGGGTTGGGCAGCTGGAAGCGTCAGATTGCAGGTCTTTCTGGCTTGAAAGAGACTGTGGTCAGGCTGGGTAAGCCACTCAGGGCTCATCTGGACTCAGACGGCCTGTCAGTGCTGACGGCAGCTCTGCTGTCCTCCCAGCTGCAGTAATGTCCCGCCCGAGCTTGGCTTTGAATATTTCAAGCACACAGGCCTGCACCTCCATTCCCCAAGGGTGGGTTTGATGGCTCTGCTATGTGCACAGTGATTCAAAAGCAAGGGATGAACGAGGGACGGCAGCAGCACAAGTCAGCGGTGGCAACTACCGAGTTGGAGAAAGTCAGGTTCCTGATGTGCCTTCATTTATACTGCTCTATCCTGATAGATTTAAGGTCTCTCTTCCTATATGGGCATAGCACCATCTTAAATCAATGGAAGTAAGAACAGAACAGGAGTTTTTCTTTTTCTAAGCAGAAAAAAAATTAACTCAAGACCTAAATTCTTTTGCGTTCATTTGTGCACTTCCACAATGCCCTGCTTATACTGCATTTCATGGATTCTGAAACATATGCTTTTCCTCATTTCATTCTGTCCAAAATGGTAATGTATCTCACAGTCAGCGATGCTCATAAGTGCTGTGACATGGTGCAGTCTCCACACATACATGGCCCTACTGTCCATGTGCTGAGTGTCATTGGCATTTAAGCAGAAATAATTACATTAGCACTGATTGTGCTACATGATCACTATTACATGACCATATTCAGCATGAAATGAGCTTAGTAATTATAAAGGTACAAACAGGATAGAGAGAACGTAGTTTCATGTTTGTGAAGCAAATATCTTTACTCAAGAAAAGACTATATATTATAAAGAAACTGCAAGTAATATATTTATAAATATAAATATATTTAAAAGCACTGATCATGTGCACTATAGAACTGAATGAATATATCTGCAAATGTTGAAACCACGTTACGCTCTGGTACTATGATACATGAAAACAGCGACACAGTATGTGCCAACAACCTCAGTGAAGGCAGGAAACATAAAGTGCTCTAATGGAAGAAATGGCAAAGCCATGGAAGGCTGTCGTGATGGGGTTGCCTGTTGGACAGCATGTGGTGTCCAACACCAGCTTGTGGTGACAAGGCACGGGGTTGTAGTTCAGTTTGCAGCAATTGTTTTACTTTTTAAGGGATTCATAAAACAATAGTGCATCTTACAATTAGATAGAACTTCAAATTCCATAAGATAGAGTAGAACAGTGGAGGTTTCCGTCTTTAGTTGACTAGGGTTGTACAAATCCTAGACACTGTTTATCTAGGTGTCACATCATAGGGACTCATCAGGTTCCCTGAAGACAAGCTGGGGGAGTCAACTCACCCCGTGGGCTTCAAGGTCACTGACTTAACGTCACAGGAAAGACTGCAATGAGTGAGAGGGGGAGAAAGATTTATTAGACAGAAAGAAGCACACACACATAGGGAAGTGTGGGTGCGCAAAGAATGAAGCTTATTATGGTCTGCACTTGGGAGTTTTTATGTGATCTTTGGGGTGTCCTCATGGCAGGGGATCTAGGATGTGAACTTCTACTGCGTGTCAGGTTACCCATTTGGTGGTTACCTAGAATGCAAACATTTGCATGTGACTACAGTTTAGAGACGCTACCACTAGTAGTGCTGTTTCCCTGGGGAAAGAAGTCTGTGGGATTTGTGAACCTATAGTGTTGGACGAGAAGCGCAGGTTCAATTTATAGATGGAAAGTGTGTGCTCAATTTATGGGCTTATTGTATCTCTAAGACCTTTAGGATTTCTCTGTTTCTTTTTTGCTTTTGGAGTTGCCTAGAAAGGAAAAAAAGGCATTTTAACCTTGGGTAACTTCATGTACTGAAGCTGCAGCTTTCTTAAAAGTATAATTTTAAAGTTAGGATTTTCCTTGTCTCCTTTCTGCCTATCTTTATTCTATCCTATCTCATCATTACATTCTAGACTTCACTGTGGTCCACTTGCACATCACACAAGACCAGATGCGTGGTCATTATGGTGTTTCAAGCCTGCAGTCCACAGGACCAAGCATTCTCAAGGCAACATGATACCCCTGGTTGTGAACGGAACTTGGTTAAGAGCATCTAAATACTTAGATTGCTGTGGGAGCACAGGCAGATGGTTGTGAAATAAATAGTCTTAAATGAAAAAAGAAGGCTTTGCTTAGGCAGTAATTTTAAATTCAATTTAAGGAGCTCACTGTGTTTTAAAGCCTGATTTTGAAAATCAGGACTAAAGTCCCTGAGCTTTTTTTCTTTCAAGGTACTTTCATATCCGTGTGAAAAAGCAGATTTGGAGGGAAGTCAGCTGGAATGGATAAAATAATTCACACTCCTGCTGTAGGCAAGTTGTCAATCACTATATGTGAGACCTGCACCTTTTTTTTTTTTTAAGGGTCCACAATCCTTCTCCTATATCTGTTCAAGGATACCGCCTTAAAGATGTGTCAAGTGTCTTGACAAATATTATCACATTAATGGCTATCAGTGTGTGTGGGGAGAAAGGGCACCTTCACATCCCAAACCCCAGGCCAACTGTTTGTGTAATTGCTGGGTATGAAGACAAAAGGCTTCTGTATGAAAGGATAGTCCTCACACAGGGAACAGAGTATGAAAACCTTTTTTGGCCACATATAGGTTTTTTGCAGCTATGGATCATAATGTTTGTCAGTAGCATCATTTTCTTTCAAATGCAAAGAACAGCTGAAACACTCCCATATAGAATCGCTTCTGGACATCTCCATGTGTTAAGTGTGATGGGTAGCTAAACTTACTATGTCCTAATGGAACTGCTGATTCCTGTCCCCCCAGTCCTACCCCGAGTTTCTTTCCTAATCTCAAGATATAGCTCAGACTACAAATAAAATTATCCTTAACTCCTTTCATTTCTCCTGCAATTAATCCCTAACTCATCAGTTCTGTCTTCACTGTAAATCTTGAACCAGATTGTCTCACCTTTCACCACAAACATTGTAGTATAGGTACCACTGTCTCTTGTCCAGATAATTGGGAGAATCTTAGGAAAGTTTTCACCTCCCTCCTCAAACCCAGAGTGTCTTCTTTCCACAACAGCCAAGGTCAGCCATTAAAACATAAACCAAACAGCACCTCTCTCCTGCTCAAAACTCCTCCCTCATGCTCATACTTGGAATATAATCCAACCCTCTGGAATATAATCCAATCTCCAGTCCTTAGCTCCATCTGTGATGTCATTTCCTACCACAGCCTTGCTCATCTATAAGTCTCACACCTTCCTTGCTGTCCCTCTCACAGCCTAAGCATGGTCCCCCCTCAGGGAATGTGCTCTTGCTGTTGCCTCAGGCTGCAATGCTGTCCTTTGCATGAATTATTCCCACAGTTCACTCAGAAATGCACCCTTGATACCTCCTCAAGGAATCATTTCTGCTCATCTTCTTTTCCATCCTTTTACTCTCTTTCTGTGTCCTCATGGTATGTACACTCTGGTAATTGACATATCACAAACCTTCCCACTACCTGTTTATCACTCTCTAGAACGTCACTCTATCTGGCTTTGCTGGTTTCCTTTGGTTCCCTACGGCATTGCTAGAGCCTAGAATAGTGCCAGGCATAGGTGTTCACACAGTATTTCCATTCACAGCACAGCGCAAGCTGTTTGTGCTACTGTATATGTCACATCCCCAGTCACACACTTTCCAGGTACCTGAAGGCCCTCACAAATATTTACACTGTGTGGTCCGCCTTTCCACACTGTGTGGAAGCATTTTACCCAGCATGGCAGAGACCACCCTGGACCAGGCACTGAGAAACAGTAACAAGAAGGTATGTGAGTATCACGAGTGGTGGTCACTCCGAGGCCCTTTACTGCCAAGTTTGTCCCCAATGACCCTGCTGCCTGTAGTTCTTTCAGTCAGGGAATATTTTTGAGCAGCTGCTTTTGTGAAGGACACTGGCGGTGGATTTAGGAGTGTGATGTTAGGCAGAGTTGAGGGGATGAACATAAATATAAGAGCTGTTTGGAGGGTAAGTGTCTCACCCCAGAGGAAGTAAGGAAGAAGAACTTGAAGTTGGCTCATATCTGAGTCAGGCCTCTTGACTCTGCCACCGTGCAGCCCATGCTGCTGCTTCTCTGCATTTCTAAATTTGTCCAATTCTCTGCATTCAAAGCTCCAAATCCTTCGCTTCTTGAAGTGGAACATCACAGGATTATCCTGGAGATGACTCATTGGCTCAGATCTCTCAGGTGGCATTTGTATTATCACTTGCTCTTCTTGGCAGGGGACAGTCCCAAGGAGAGATGTGTGAAGCGTGGTGTGGTCCTCTTCTGTTTATTTTTGGGGGACAGTGTGGGGAAGAAGACGACCTAGGGTCTGCATATTCACTCAGAGCTTTTCCACCTAACCCTGCCTCTCCAGACTTCCAAGGACCAAAGCATAAAGCAGGTCAGGAATTGGTGCTTTCTCTTTTTTAAGTACCATTTCTCTTTCTTTGTTGTGGCACTGGGGATTGAACCTAGGGCGCTCACAGTGATCCATTACACCATCCCTCTTTGTTTTTTTTTTTTGTTTTTTTTTTTTATTTGAGACAGGTTTCACTAAGTTGCTTGATTACCTAGACTGGGCTGGGCTTCCAGTCTCCCTGCCTAAATTTCCCGGAGTCTGGGGTTTACAAGTATACCACTACGTCCCGCCTCTGTAGGCTCTCTGTAATTTCTGAAGAGAGCTCCATATTTCATTTTTGGCCTTTGGGAGATGATAACAGAGGTACCCCTTCTGTTATCTCTCTGCCTTGGTCTCTCAGTCTCTCTGTCTCTTGGTCTCTCTGTACATGATGCTGGAACTTACATACACACATGTGCGTGAAACAATGCTAATGGAGTGGTGATACAGTGTTGTTTATAGCAGTGTACAGCAGAAGTCATGCCCATGTGCCTCCTACAACATGAATTATTCAGTGATCACCATGAGGAAGATACGGAGCCACCTGAGGCAGCCATCCTAGCTAGCACTGTTGAAACATTTCCTTGTAAAGCTGAGGTTATGTAAAGCATTGTTAGGTGTATCTCTGTTTTAAAAGCAGCCCCGTGCAACTCCTTTTCTGCATAAGCTACTTATGTATACATAAATTATTAGGGACTACTTCTGGCTTTTACCATCAAAAGTCAACTAGTTCCAATCAGACACTACCTCATCTGCAAAATGGGAATGCAACAGTACACAAATCACAGGGTTAAGGGGAGACGAGATCTGTCTGATGCATTAAGCACTTAGTCCACTGCCTCACGCATAACCGACCCTTAGCCCTTCGGCAGATATTTATTTGTCATCTGCAGAGTTCTGAAAACTAGGATCTGTTCTAAAAGCTGGGGATACAGGAGGGAACAAAATGCATTTACATCGTGATGGAACTGACGTTGATTAATAATCGCGATGCTAGAAAGGCACGGCCAGGAATGCCTTCTGTGACTCCATGGCACCTGTTCTCCCCTGAGAGAATGGACAGGTGTGGCCAGGAGCCTGGCTCAGGAAGAAAAGAAAGCCACAGACCTGTCCTTGGCAGTCGTCTACCAGAAGTGCCAGTTGGAACCATTGCCTAATTGATGCCACCGAAGAGCACAATATTGGTGGATGAGGGTTCGAGGATAAAGTCTTGAGCAAGATCAACATTTAGTAAAGGGGAAGAAGATACCAGAGGAGGCACTAAACTATCATTGCTGTTGTGAATACTTCTTGTGTCTGTCTGGAAGAGTCAATTAACCTGAGGAACCAAATTCCATTAAGAGCATATTTGTTGCACATCCACTTTGAACAGAATCAATGTGCAACAAATATTTGAGCAAGGCATGAAAATGATTCCCCATTGGACAAACACTTTAGGGCTTAATTTTCTAAAATAATTTAGTTTGATGGTCAGTGAATTCAATAAACAATCTTTTAGCTTTTTATAGATCTGGCAACCCCATTATCATTGTGTGTTTATCATCTTGAGTTACTTTTCCCTAGTTACTGCACATTGGCTGAAGGTCCTGACCCAAAGTTTTCCATAAGTTTATGCCTTCTATAAAGTCCCCTATTTTACTGTGTGGGAGTCTTTACTAATTATTTTAGATTTTCTGGGATTGTTTCGATTTCACAAATCCTGACCAGGGGCTTATAAACAATGATAAGACTATGAACAATTGTGAAATCCTTTCTCTTTTTCCCCCAGTCAGACCTTTTGTGGTGGACTGGATGGCATTAATGGCCCCTGCCTCATTCTTTACCGCATGCAAGCCATCTACTGTAGGAATCTGTAGCTTCTCCTATGAAGAGGTGAATTATCCCAGGTTGAATCCCACTTTACCCATAATGCAGCTCCCTTTGGCCAATTGTTAATGGATGGAAATGTAAGCAGAGGGTTGAAAGAACACTTGCCCAGTTTTTTTTCCCTCTCTGTCTGCTGTGAGGACAGGCCAGAGGCAGCATGCTAGAGAGCTAGGCACATGGGATTCTAGTTATCTCACCTGAGACAAGCAGAGATCTGTTGACTCGTGCATTCTGATCTACCAGATGTGAGGCAGCTGGCTGAACGCAGAAGGTATTTCCAGCCAAGCCCAACTAAACATTACAGTCAAATGAGCTAAACTAATACTTACTGCTTTAAATCACTGTATTTTTGAACAGTTCGTTATATTGCATTGTTGCAGCAATGGAGAACTAATAATGCCTCCTGTACATCTTAGTTGCTTGGAAGCTGTCCTCTCATTTGGCCTCCTTTAAACAAAAACTGACTGCTTTCTAGATGAAAATGCTTTGCTGGATGATTTCATTCAATACTGACAACAGTACAATCTGGAAGATAGATAAGGTTATTATTTAAACTTCAAAAGCAAGGAAGTTTGGAGGTTAAATGTCTTGGCCAAGGTGGATTCCCAATTACATGAAGTCCAGTTAGGATTCAGCTTCAGAAGACTACTGTTCAAACCTTGCTTTGCTGCTGCTGGTTATCTACTCTGCTGCGCCGTTCAGCCTACCTGTCCTGCTGCGCACCTCCCTGCTACTCGGGGAAAGTCTTCGTTTATCCTTAATATTTATATTCTCACATATTGGGTAGAAGCCTGTTTTCTGCATTGGTCTGGAAGTTCTTTTGAGAGTAAGGGCTGTAAAATATATTTTTCCCTTTTACCACTGTATGATAATTTTTTAAAAATATTAAGGCTCTTAATTACATTTTGAGAATTCAGCACATAAAATAAACCCATGGAAAGGTAATAAATATACACCGAGAGAACATATGCACAATTAAAAGGACGGTGCTATTCAAATTAATCTAATTGGTGAAAGGCACAGTATGGGGTTCCTTCACTTTGTTAAACAATTTGAGCTATATGGTGTTTGGATTTCGTGTTCGACTGAATGTCTACAAAATATAAAATTATTCAGAATCATTATTTATTAGATTACTCCCAGAGGCATGGATTACCATAAAACTGGCACAGAATAATTTCAGTTTGGCAGTTTTTGCATTCAATAAATTGCTTTATTTTAGTAACTTGACATGTACTTTAGGTATGTTGCCACCAGGTGGTGGTAGGCTGCCAGGCATAAAATGTGTACACTAAAGAATTTGTGAGCTTTCTAAGGTTCAAGGTTAATAGCATTTTTCTTGAGTTCAAAAAGAATTTGAGACCTCAGGTTTGCAATTTGACATAATATGTCTCTGCTAAAATAGCTCAAACTCTAAGCAATCCTTAAACATCTTTGAAACAGATGTAAATCCTAAGCTACCAAATCACCTAACCTCGTTATTTCTCTTCCTTATTTCCATAATGGCTTGTACAAATCTTATACTCCTACCTTAATATAGTGTCAACCTTTGTGATTTTTCCTGAATCTTTATTACCATTCTTCCATAGTAGCTTTATGTTAAATTTCGAATTCTTAGTAGTTTTCTTCTAGGGAAAAAACCTCTCTAGCTTCCCTTTTATCTAAGACAGTAGAAGCTTACCTTCAATAAAGTTACCTTCCCAGCATAACCTTCAATCTTTTAAATAGGAACAAAAAAATTTTCCCACCAAAGTACATGAAAGGTGTGTATCTGCATTTTACGTATGTATTTACATTTATGGAAGACTTTTTTCTTTTTTCTTTTCTACACTATAGAACAATCCATGAGACCATT
Organism: Dolichotis patagonum; assembly: GCA_004027295.1. Classification (NCBI taxonomy): domain Eukaryota; kingdom Metazoa; phylum Chordata; class Mammalia; order Rodentia; family Caviidae; genus Dolichotis; species Dolichotis patagonum. Next base: position 48,191 of record PVJX010010650.1, read on the forward strand.
TCCCCTCTCAGATCTCCAGTAAACATTGCAACAGTTTGCTATAATTTAAAAGCAGTGCAGCTGAATTCCTTTAGCAATAGGTTCTGCCCTATACATCTTGAGGAAAGGCTTGAAAAAATCTCCATGCCTTATTAGAAATCCAACCAAAATACAGAAAAACTTAACTGATTACATTACAATGGACGATGTTATATAATTAAAAGTTACACTTTCCATGAAGATGAATGAGTGAACTAACTGCTTTAGAAAACAGTCAGAATATCCTACAGTTATGGCCATCAAGCTGAAACTTCGGAACAGATTTAGAAGGGGTTAGACTTACTACATTTATGGTAACTAGAAAGCAAACATTCTTTTTTTTTGTTGCTGTTGGGTTTTTTTTTTTTTTTTTTTGGTACTGGGGATCGAACTCACGACCATGTGCTTGTAAAGGCAGGCACTTATGCCGCTGAGCTAAAGCCCCAGCCCTTTTATGGTAACTGGAGAATCATGACATTCCTGACCTAAGTCATTATTCCTCTGCTCTGCTGCAAGGTTCTCTGCTTCAGGAGCAAAAAGGACTGGGTGGCTCAAGGTCAATGCTGAGGATCAAAGGTCAAGGGTCAATGCTTATGTAGTTGGTGAGGGGACACTAGTACATTCTGCACCTAGGTACAGTCAGGGGGATAAAGGGGGGTGGAGGTGCTCAATTCTTGTTGAATGTTGCTAAGACAAAGCTCAGAGTCTTCTCATGTTTCTGTATTCCAGGAATGGAAAGACTTAGAGAAGGACGAAGCTATGAGGATTTGGACAAGACTGGCAGGAAAAGATACTACCTCGTGGACAATGTGGGAGGCCAGAGAATTGGGAATGAGGAGGACAGGAGCTGAGTGGTGGCTTCCTTGAGAATGGAGCTTGCACATTAAGCAGGATGACCTGTGCTCTCCTGGGTGACATCTGGGTGGCAGAAGCAAGTGGCAGCTCCCAGCCCACTCTGGGAAAGGAATCTAGAGAAGTCAGTGGGGAAAGGTATGAGAAAAAACACGGAGAGAAAATAAAGGGGTGGGTAACGCAGAGCTGGTCATCTGGTTTTGAGTCACACAGGAAACCTATGGAGCCAGCAGGGCAGATAATATTATCCTCTATTTATATGTAAGACACTGAGTCCCAGAGAGGGTAAGTCCTTTCATAAGGTCAGATACTGAGTGGTGGATATAGGATTCAAAGTTAAGTGACCTGATTCCAAGATAAAGATGAAAGAAGAGAGGGTGCATTTGAAATCCTGCCACACACTGTATGTCTTGCCCTTTACTTTAGAAATCATAAGCGAAAATTTCACATAACAGCGGCTCAGCCTTTGAAGGGTCACACTGAAGCAGTTTTTGCTCCTGTTGAAAAGTGTTTTTGAAATGTATTGTACTTGCTCTTGCAAGTGTCTGCAGATTACCCTCTTTGAAGAGTGTCTGTAGTTTACCCTCTTCTTGATGCATGGGTTATAATTACAAAGATGGACTCTATATTTATGCACTTATAAATCAGGAATGTCCTCGAGTTCTTTGGAGGATAGGAGTTTCGTTTCTTTGGTGTTTTCCTGCCCTGCCGAACATTAGAAGCAGCTGTAGAGCGGGACTGCTGACTCAGCTCCTCCTCGAGTGTGGCAGTTTTGGGCCCGGCCTTCGCTCGTGATCATATCACCCCTCTGACGAGGATCCTTTTAACAGCCCTCTGCTGATTACAGCAGTGGGTTTCTGCCCAGGCTGCACGTGAAAATCACTTTTAGAAACTCTGGATGCCCAAGTGCCAACGGCTAAGACCTTGATTCCGTGGTTCAGGTGTGGGGCCCTCATCTGCAAAGATTAACATAAGCAGCATGGACTCTATTGGCTAAGGTGGAGGAACAGGAACCACATTTATTCTCTTGCTTGAATTAACAAACAATCCAGACCAAATATATAAAGCACTGGTTTTCAAGATTTTTGACCCAAGGCAACAAAGGACACTGATGTCTGAGGCGAGAAGCAAGATGAAGTTCACAAGCATCAGTGCCACCTTTGGAGAATTTCCAGGCCATGGTACAAGGAGGACGGACCCAGAAAGACCTAAGAAGACTTGCTGAATGGAGAAGATACAGCTGAGAATCCAGAGCAGCCAGGGTTTGCTGGGCAGAGTACTACAGGGGAGGGAAAACATGCATGCAGGTGGAGGCCAGGTAAAACAGACACTCGAAAAGATCAGTGGGCCTTGTTTTTAGAACTCAAAACAGGATTGATAATAGTATAAAATATCATCGTCTAACTTCCAAAGGTATGCATCAAGTGCTCAGAGCATCCAGCTTAGTACTGGAAAGTATGAGTAAGAGACTTAGACAGTGCTCCAGTGTTACCTAACAAACCTTAAATCAAGACCTAAAGGATCAAAGCATTTCCAAAAACTTCCTTCAGTTCCAGAACAACTCTCAAACATACATAAGAAATACAAAAGTATCCACATTCAGCAAGGTAAAATTCCTATCTGGCATACAGTAAAAAATTAGTAGGTATGCAAAGAACAATGAGGAGAAAAACAACAAAAGCCAACCCCAAGCTGACACAGAGGACAGACGCAGAAGACAATGGCATTAATACATTTACTGCAGCTGTGTCCTGTATGTCCAACACGTTTAGAGGAAAGACTGAAGGTTTTAATAGAGATATGAGGAGTACAAAAAAGACTCAAATCTAACTACAAGGCACAATAAAACATGGTGGTATTAATCACAACAGATTAGCTATTACAAGAATAAAAGATTAATAAACTTGAAGGCATAGCAATAGAAACTATTCAAATGATAGAGATTTTTAAAAAGACTGAAAAAATTTAGAGCTTTGGTGAGTTATGTCCAACTTTAAAAGGCCTAATAATTGGAGTGTCCAAAGTATAGCAGAGAGAGGTGGGGAGAGAGAAAACAATATTTTAAGAAATGATTATCAAGAAATTTCTGAAGTTCATGAAAACAGTTAACTCATGACTACAAAGCTCAAATAACTTCACGTACAAGAAATGTAAATTACTTCAATGTATATCAAACTGCTTAACTCCCCCCAAAAAAACACTTTTAAGCACAGTCAGAGAAAAAAAAAGACATATTATGTTCAGAGTAATGCAGAAAAATGGCAGGATCAAAGCGTTTCCAAAAACTTCCCTGAGTTCCAGAACAACTCTCAGAACAACTCTTGTCAGAAGCAAGGCAGAAGGAAAGTACAATGTATCATCTTCAAAGTAGTTACCTAGGATTCTACATTTAGCAAAAATATCTTTCAAATGTGCAAGCAAAATTGTCCTTTTCACCAGTAGGATAGTTGAGAGAAGTTATCATTAGCAGCATTCCACTATTAACAATGTTAAGAGAAGTCTTTCAGACAGAAGAAGACAATAGTAGACAGGAATCTGAATCCAGGCCAAGGAAAAAGCAGAGGGCTGGCCTCAAGGGAGGGGTTGTGCTTAGTTTCCTGCTCTGCTATTACCCTTTCTAAAATTTTAAGTAACTTTTGAACAAGTGGCCTCACACATTCATCTTGCACGTGGTTGGTCCTGGTGAAGAGCACTTTGTGGCCCTTGCGGATGGAAGGAGATAGAGTGCTGACCTGTTCTTGGTCTACTTTGTCCACCTGCCCCAATGTGAATGGGGGGGGTGGAGCCTCATTCTGCAGAAGGAGTGTGGAATACTTTTATCTGAATCAGGAGCAGACTGAGTGAAATTTTGGTAGAGGGGAAAAAAAATAACCTGGAACTAAAACAAAAACCTAAAATAAAAAATTTAAGGTAGAAATTTCTGGATAATCATAACCTGATTATCTTTTTCACCCAGAGAAGGGTAAATGGCTATAAACAGAAGTTTTAGTTCTTCGTGAAGTGTATTTATTGCTGAGTACTCAAGACTGTCTCTTCAGATTAAAATGTGTGCACATTTCATTAACTCTGATATGAACACTTTTGAAATACATATTTCATAATGTTTACTGCAAGATATTGTAAGAGCATAAATTCACTTTCAGTGCAAAAGAAAAGATGTATGACTTCCAATGAAGTTTTAGTGGTTAAGTGCATTTTGTTGCAGCGTAATTTTGTCTCACTTTAGGCTGACAGTATAGTAAGTGCGGACATGTAACAGACGTGCCAAAAGACAGTGTAAAAGGCCAGCACCAGTCTCTAGGCAGTATTATGAAAAAGCTAAAAGTCACTGAAAAGTGAAGACAGCTACAGGTCTTTATTTGGAAGAAGACGGTTCAATAAGGGCAGTTTTTCCAAAACACGGGCCAAGTGAGGGAAGTGTCCAGGGACTCCCTGGAAAAGCCCACAGTCTGGGTACTGAAGGTGAGGCTGGTGGAGTCCCAGAGCTTTGCTGGATTCATGCCTGAGAGAGTCCAAAGCTGCCAGATGTGTTTAGCTGTCATGAAGACCTATGAGGAACCAGCTCTAATGTATATGGGTATAAATGAAATGCTTGAATCCACAGATCATTTATAAAGTTTGCTCTACACTCGACTCACATCTACTCGTATTAGTTAAAGTCTTCTACTTTGATTAAAGTGGTTACTATTTGAAGTGTCGACGGATGTAGGCTCCCTGGTGTGGAAATATGAATATTTTCTCATTTATTAATGTCATGTAGTGAAGCCATAACCTTTTACTTAAAATAATCAGTTTGGAAATGGAATTAGAACATTCATCCTCCTTATTACTCCCCAGCAATTTGTAAACTTGCTGATTATTTTTCTTCATTGTGAGCATAAGTTAACATTTGCCTTTATTAACATGCACACATACATTCATAAACAATGCAAAAAAGAGATTTAGGGAGAACACTTAATTGTAGTCATAGCAATGAGAGTTGGGTAGACAGGGGTGTGAATTTATAATGTGGATCATAAAATAAAAACATCAAAGCAAGTAATGAGTCTAAATCTGATACTCATTGGATGATAGCCCTGTAGCATTTAAAGTAAATACAGTCACACTATCAAAGATTTAACAGAAATTATCAGGTTTCTTTGGAAATTCCTTAGTACATCTCCAAGTGGTTAGATTATCACAGAATTTCCCTGGAAAGGCAGAAATTAAATCAATAATCGTTGAAAAGAAGAGAAGATAAAGTTGACAATCCTAAATGAATACATTTATGGTTTCAGTAGCTATTAGGCAAGATGCAAATGATCTTTTAATCAATTTACTGTTGCAAAAATAATTTCAAATTATTTCCATGGGACATGTGAAATAATTTTCATAAGACACATGTGGGCATTGCTATCTTATCTATTTTATTTGTTTTTACCCAAAGGTATTTAAAAAAGACAACCAACCACTGTAGATTTTAAAGCTATTCTACACTTACGGATAGGGATTTAAGATTGCACTGAAACCTGAATTGTATTGTGTTCATTCCATGGGTAATTTCATTATTATCAATATTGTGGGATATAATGAGCCTGGGATAGAATGTTTGCTTTGGTAAATAACAGTAAATCCAATGGGAAGAAATTAATCATTTGTTTTGTGCTGTGATTCACAAGTTAATATACGGGACAGTATTCAAATTTATTTGGTCCTATTATCTCCTCAGTAGATACACAGTTGTAAAAGAAATTAACATTGTTTTTTACAGTTTCAACACATTTTGTCTAGAAAATGGATAACAAGTTGTTTGGATGGCATTTCATACATTTTAGCATGGAGAAAATACGTCTCCCTTCAACCTAAAACTTCCCTTGTGCAGGATTTTTAAGGTTGTCAGTAGCAGTAAGAACTGTTGTGAAAATTTATTAGTACCATATGTCAGGCCTGAGTAACCTGTGAGTTGTAAAATTCTTAATGTACTTTTGTGCTGTTATCTTGTCATTAGTTCTCTTAGCAAGTCTTTAGGACAGTAATTCAAGCTGGAGGCTTGTGCAGCTGGTGTCTGGAGAGAGGACAGCTAGCCTGACAATCTTTCAATGTTAACATTAGTCTCTCAATATGAAAGTAAGAGCATGCTGTTACTAATGACGGGGGAGGCACAGTCACTGTTAAAACATCCCTTTCTAAATATGATGCAAATGAAGGAAAAAAGGGGCAATTCTTGGCCCATATTTTAAGCTCTAACTCAGACACACCTGGGCCTGTACATTGGCAGTGCTTCACATCCTAAAAGTGCACAGTTTTTCTATCTGACAAAGCTGATGGGAAGATTTCCACTTCTCTCTCTCATTCCAACATTTTGGGTAGCTCTGCCACACAAACCCCTATTGCTTTATTAAATAACCTTAATTTTTCAAAGACAATAATGTACTTAATGTACTTCTTTGGAACTTTTTTGAAAGATTACAGTTTCAAATATACATATGCACATATGCACTTTTCAAGTCAGAAATTTCTATATATCTCCATTTACTCTCTGAAATATTTTGAATAAACTTCTTAATATACTTGTGACACTATATTTGTACATGTCTGATATCAAGAATAATATATTATGACTCTAGATGCTTATCATATAGTAATAATGGAGCCAAAGGTATTTATAATTTATAATCATACTATCAGTCTCCTCAATCTGCATTCTCTCCCTCTCCCAGCATTCTGTGTTTGACCTGATCTCTTCACTTTACAGACAACAGCAGGTAGTGGGGCAATTTGGCTCCTGAAAACTTGCTGTTCTCCAATTATTCAAAGTATAAAACTTCTGTAAAAGGCTTCACTTTAAATCAAAGTGACTGTACATTCTCTGTAGACTACAAAACAACAAATTATGGGTTAATAATACTGGCTATTTGGGTCTGCCAAAAAATGTATACACACTTTGGCATTTCGATGTGCTAATAAATGCCTGGAAGCTCATGACCACCACTTTGAGCACCTCTTGCAATGTAAAGGTCAAAGGTAACTTGTATTACTCTCATGATGTCTCAGTAAATTTAGTATTAAAATATTTACACAAATTTTTCGTTTCCTGATGTATTCATTTTTTGGCAGACTCTATATCACATAAGGGACTACTTCACACTGGGTACTTTCCCTTATTAGTTGAGATAAACAAGTCTTGAATTTGTCATTCTCTGATAGTTGGGATAAATGAAAGTCTTGAATTTGAGATTAGCAAAAAAGCTTTGTAAGCCAAAAGGTACATATGTTGCTTGTTTCTTAGAACTTCAATACCTAATGAACTCAAACCATCACAAAAACCACCTGGCTCTTTTAGGTTAAAAAAAAGTTTGCTTTTTTCCTAATTTTCAACTCTAACGGTTCAGATCAGCTTTTGTCCATAAAAATACACTTACTGAGTTAAAATGACTTCTAAAGTTTTACTGTTAATAGTGTGAAGTTGCCTGTATAGAAGTCATAAGGAATTTAAACTCAGTTTGTTTTAAGGAAAATCTACTGGGTTGGTGGTACACACAGATGGTGTACTTCCAGGCAGAGGAGTTTGGCCTGAAGGTTCTAAAACACAGTGACTATGCTTTCAAATTCTGATACAATGCTCATAACAGGCACTTCTCCTTGGATCAAACTAAGATCATACTGTAGCAAATGCAGCTGACAATAAGCCTACGGGCTTCCCAGCATCACTGTCTTTGCAGTCACTGAGGGTTCACATGTCCTGCTGCAGGGATATCTATGCCACAGGTACCTTTAGCATTGAGAGAAGAGGCTGGATGAACACATCTTCAATTGAGACATCTGGATTTTGACAGACATGCAAAGAGTGATCAACAAATATGGCGAATGATACATTACTTTACTAGAGTAAAAGCCAAATTGCCAAGAATGATGGGACAAATGTGTTCAAAGCTGGGGGACTGTTATATTTTAGGGGAATTAGGGCAGTGTGTCTTTTTCTGTAGTAATATTTTAAATTTAAGCACTCACCATAGATTTCAATCACACATTGTTGATCAAACATGGCAATTTCTGTCAAAGACATTCCAGTGTATCCCCATCAACCTTATTCATCACATTTGGCACAGGTGACTTCTGGATCCTCCCCAAAGTCAAGATGACCAT
>PVJX010010651.1:0-56171 GCA_004027295.1 Dolichotis patagonum
CTTTGTTCCTCTAATTTTTTAGCTGTGTTTTCACTAGATGCGTTCACTATTTCTTTCACTGTTTTTATCAATTCTTCTTTTACCTGGGCAAGTATTTCTGGTTTGAATTTCTCCATAGCTTTCCCTATTTGCATATTTATTTCATTTGATATCATTTCAGACATTTCAGGTGTACGGCTTCTTTTTTCTTCTATGTACATGGCTTCTAAGCTTTCTTGGGGAGGGTTAGGGCTTTGAACCTGCCTTTTGGTCTTTCCTTTTGCCATTTTTCTATATTTCCTTACTTTGAGCGGTGTTCCAAAGCTTTCTCTGCATGTGTGGCGAATTACCTGTTACACCCTCAGTTCCTGGAGGGGCAGTGGCTCCCCCACAGGCTCTTGGCTTCCTCACAGGTTCCTAACTCCCCTCTGTGGGCTCCTGGCTCCCTAAGTTGTAAGGCGAATGCTGGGTGTGGCCACCCTGGAGCCTGTGGAATCTCAGGCAGGCCAAGCCACCAATCTTTGTCCCAGGCAGGTCTCCAGGAGGTTCCCTGAGAGTGAAGGGTGGGCCTACAGGTCCCAAAGAGCCAGGCCAAAATGCTGGTTTCTGCAAAGTTCCCGGTCCCAAATAGACTTGGCCAAGATGCCAGTCTCCACAATATCCCCAATCCAAACAGCCCGGACCACTCTGTGGGTCCAAGAGGTTTGGGTCCCAAAGAGACAGGCTGCAATGCTGGTCTCTGGGAGACTTTCTGGGGGTGAAGGGCGGGGCTACGGGCCCAAACAGACCTGGCCCAGATGCCGGTCTCCGGGCAGTTCCCTGTGGATGAAGCTAAATGTTCAAATATTTTTATGGCTGCCAGAATATTATTAGTTATAACTGGTTCTCTCCAGATGGTCAAGAAAATGAGAAATGTTTCCCAAATAGGAACCATTCTGAATGAAGAGTTTCAGCAGTTGAAGGTTCTGCTAATTCATAAAATGAACTCATCAGTACCTATGCCATGGGATAAATGGAAGGGAAACTAAAACAGCAAAAAACAAAAAACAAAAACAAAAAAACTCCAATATAACAGATGAGTATAGTTCTTTGCTTCTCTGGTTTCTAACACTGAACCCACTAAATTCTAAGACCAATTCTGTATTCTTTCTAAATGAAAACTCAAGGCTGGCCTTCATGGAATAGCTAAAGAACCTTTCACCTCACTAAGCGATGAATGTGAATTTATTTCATATCCACAGCAAAATAGCATTTGGAATGTTCCTTAACTTTAGCCATGCACTGAAAGTTTTTGTTCACCCAGATCTATACCTTGAAGCCTTTCTCCCTAGTGGGACTATCATGGGAGGCAATCCAGTTTAGATTATGTCAATAGCATGAGGTCATTATGATAGAATCAGTGCTCATCTAAAAATAGGAAGACACATCACAGCTCTTCCTCTTCTGCAAGTGGAGAAGATGGCCGTCTAAAGACTGGAAAAGTGCCCTCACTAAGAACTGAATCTGGTGGTACTGTGATCTTGGAAATCTTTGCCTTCAAGGCTGTGAGAAATAAATAAACATCTGTCAGTTAAGCTACCTAGTCAATGGCATTTTGTTATAGCAGCCTGAGTCAAGACAATCACTAATTATGTAGTGCCTGTTGCACTCATATGAATAAAATAATGTTTAACTGTTAATCAATTTCTATACTTGGCCATTAGATGTGAAAGTATTAATAATGCATTCAGTAGTTGATCAAATGTCATGCTTTAGAAATGCTCAAAACTTTAGAAAATTTTGCACAATTATCTAGGAACAACTGGAATTCATCTGGAATAATACCACTGAAATACTCACTTATTTAATCAGTCATTCAACAATAGAAACATCTTTTATGATCACTTAAATCCCTCAAAAATCTCTTTCATCTTCAAATTCTTACAAGACTTTGCACTGGTCTATAGTTTTAAGTGTGTGATGTCTTTGATTAAAGCCATGTGAATACATACTTACCTCACCTGCTAAGCGTTAGTCTCTGTGCTTGTTAACTTCACATGGAATAATACAGCAGTGTGCCCACCACTAGCACTTTATGCTTATAGCAGCAGAAGGAACACACATACAGTAAGAAAGCAATCAGCTTAGAAGCAGAATATATTGGGTTTAGACTTATTAAAATTACTCATTATGGGGCTGGGTATTTAGCTCAGTGGCTTAAGCACCTGTGTGGCAAGTGTGAGGTTGTCAGTTCAATTACCAGTACCAAAGAAATAAATAAAATAAAATAAAATAATAAAATTACTCACTATGACCAAGAGGTGCATGTATTAGACACATTCTTAAAAATATAACTAAAAAGTAAAAATATAAAAGTACTATACTTTATAAGTGTATGCATCTGATAATTGCATAATATATGTAGGAATTATTGCTAGTTATCTGGATATTGGTAATATTAATACTCATTTTCATTACTTCTGTTTTATATATACTGCTAATATCTCATGGACACAAGTGAAAAAAGTTTAAAGAGTACACATGCCGTAATTGGTTATTTTAGAACAAAATTACAAAAAGCTACAAGAATGCTAAAAATTAAATTCATAATAAGCTGCCATATTACTGTCCTTTTGGTCATTTAAAAACTAAATTAAACCTGAAAACAAAACTTTAATTTTATTAAAACATGTACCCAAGCAAACAAAATAAATAATTGATATTTTAAGAGCAGTATAATATTGTTTAACCTTTCTTAGGTACTCAAGTAATTCACATTTGTTATTTTCTAAATTGTTTATTACAGAAGTAAGAGTTCTACTGCTGAAATATGATCAAACTATAATTACTGTACAGCAAAGCTATTCTTTCTGTTTGTTGACATGACTCCAACCAGGTAACTGGGTAGGACACATCATCACATCTCAGCCCTCCATTCATTCACAGGTTCACATGAAAGACTTTCCAAGATATCTGTCATCCTCCACCAAGTTTATTATACTCTGAACTCAGTTTTTAATTCTTCCACAGCAGCAAAAAATGTCAATAACATACTCTCCTATGTAGCAACTTGAACAATCTGTAATAGCAGTATCTTATTACAAGACAATTTCTCATTCTATTCTTCTCTCAAATTTTGTATGTATGTGTTTTTAAAGTAGATATCATTGTTCATATGCCCAATATTTGTTATCAAGTGAAATTCTATACATCTTTGATGTATTCAAATTTTATCTTAGAAAATTCAGACTTAAAAATCACATAAAGGAGCGAGGGGTTTAGCTCAGCGGCACAAGCACCTGCTTGGCAAGTGCAAGGTCCTGAATTTAAAAAAAAAATCACATAAAATTTTCAGGCTCTATAAAGTACTTTTGAAAATGTTTATTGGGTTCTTACAATATTTATGTCAGAATTTGCTCATGTATTCACGTGCATTATTACATCCTATTCTCCAGGCAACGTGATGAAGTAAGCACTATTCCCACCATTTTAAAAATGAGGAAATGGAAGCATGGAGACATTAAAAAACTAGCTAGCAAATGGTTTTGTAGGCTGATGAGGTTTTATAGGCTGTAGGTTGTTAAGTAAAGTAACTTGAACACAAAAGCTTAACTGTCACATGGTTTCTCTTACATGAAAAATTACATATATATATATGGAATACTGTAAAATCCTATATATACTGTAAAAAATATATATATATGAATTTTCATAAAAGATAGATAATAGAAAAAAGGGAAGAAAAAGTTATTCTAAACCAGCATGGAAAAGGTATCTGAAAGTATATCTTTTATAATTGTCTTACATGGTTTATATGTTCTTTGGCCTATTAGTCTGGTTCTCAATCTGTGTATATGAGAATTAACTTTATAAGGTCTTAAAGATAAAGAAATTAATCTGATGCTGGAAAAATATAAAGATAGCAGAGGGGAGGGGTACAAGGAAGAGAGAGTGTGTTGTGTGCATGCACCAGTCTTTTAACAGTGAATATAATCATTATGTACTGCAAGCATGTGCTAATAAAAGTCAAAAAAGAAAAACAGCAGAACAGCAACAATAACAACAGCAACAAAAAGATTAGGGGATATGGCTCCCTGAGACTTGGCCTGAAGTAGAAATGGCTTCTGATTGTAATATATGCTATCCTCAAACAAGCCAGGGAATAAAAACAGAAGGCCAGAAGTAGAAGAAAGAATTATTACAGAAGAGGGTAGGAAAATGAGAGGAGTTAGGGAGAATTACAGTGCTTATAAATTATTAGAACTGGAACTTAACATGGCTTTCAAGAGTTAGAACCCAGTGTTCTTCCCAGTGGATCATCACTATTGTAGAGGGCCTAGTGATTTCTCAAGAATGAAAAATAAATTTCTCTAGATTCTGAAAGGCAATTGTGGTTTAATAGGGATTATGTCTAGTTTTCTTTCCCAGTCTCTGCCATAGGACTTTAAAAATCCTTAGAAGTTCTTCAGTGCCAAGATAGTCTATTATACTAATGCAATGAACTTCTGATGAGCTGCTAGATAGCTTCAGGGGAATGGACCTACCATACAATTATAGGGTTGAAACTTTGGGCCAACCCAATCTACAGGGAGGGGAGAGGAGGTGGGGTCTGAGTTCAGTCAGCTGCCACTGATTTAATCAATCATGCCTACAACTCAATAAAAACTCTGGGTGCCGAGGCTGAACAAGGTTTCTCGGTTGGGCAGCACATCAATGATCTGGGAAAATGATGCCCCTGGATTTCATGAGGAAAGGCACAGAGTCTTTGTGCCTCCTCCCCAAGTCCTTCCTCCTCAACTCTACCTTGCATTCCCCTTCAGTGGCTTGGTCCTCTCCTGTGTCCTTTGTAATAAACTTTAGTTACATGCATAGCTTTTACCTGAGCTCCATGAATTGTTGTAGCAACTGTTCAACCAACAGTGTGTTTGGGAAACTACAGAATTTACAGCCACTTAGTCATAGTACAAGTGGGTAAAGAGTTCCAAAGTGCAGATGGCATGTGAAGTAAGTAGCGTTTGGTGGAGAACTTAAGCTAACTCAAGGTTCTTAGCACCAGAGTTGTACACAGTACAATAGCTGGTATCAGATCTATCAGAATGAAACAGAGCAACACTCCCAACTAGGGGATGCTAGGACAGCTCCTTAAACTATCGGCATCTAGATTCCTCATGTGCAACAGAAATAGTGCTGTGCTTAGGATAAGCAAAAGGCAAAGTAAATCATGTTTCTAAAGCACAAAAACAATCCCTAACAATTGTTAACCATTGATGGTATTACTATTATTATTATGTAATTTAATTATGATATAGATACAATTTTATGTTCTCCACTATTTTTCATTTTGTACTATAAGTATAAGCAATTTTACATGTGGTTACATAATCTTCATAATTTTCACTTAATGGCTGCATAACAATCTATCAAGTTGGGAAAAAATGACTTACTTTACCAGTCTTCCCTAAAATGAGTTTTACATTTAAATCATATGTCTTTCTAAGAGTTTTATTACTGGGATAAAGGATATAATAACTCTATTTATAGCTTAACCATAATATCAACTTTTTTCACAAAAAGAGTACCATTCTACCATCACCAGCAACATAGGATGGATTTTTTCACTACAATTTCCCTAACAAGAGGTATAGTCAGTTTTTTAATGCATTATTTTTGTATATGTAGAATGCTGTGCTATTTCTATATGAATGTATTTAGCTCAAATTCCTTTAAATTCTAGTGTAGCAAAACAAAAAGAATCTCCCTTTTAAATTATTTCTGGTAACTTTTGAGTGTCTATGCAAATTTTGACATCCAATTTTGCGATTGAACAAGTTCCTCACTGAATTTGGATATATTAGCTCATTCTCTTTTGCAGAAATTTTAAAATCCCATAAACATCATGGGATCAAAATATCTTCATGTCATTCATTGGGACTCTACTTACTTTATTCTCCTGTGGCTGCAAGGGATGGCAGCCCTCACACCTGTGTTGCGATAGAAGAGGACTGGAAGGATACAGAGAGAGAAATTGTAAGAAAACAGAAGAAGAAATATTGCATCTTGTGAGGCCTGTAACATGATCAAGCAGGATTGCTGCCCCATCTACATCTTGCTAAGCCTCAGTGGCTGGCTCTGTTTCTTATTCCTAATGCTTTTACTGCCCATACCTCTATAGACTACACATGGACCATTATGTCTGCCTCACAGTTTAGGCTTCAACCTCTAATCCAGTTGATTACCTATATTAAGCACCTAACATGAATGTGGTAGTCGACTTTCTATTATTGTGATAAAATATCTTTCTATTATTGTGGTAAAATATTATGAGGAGAAGAGGTTTATTTTGGCTCTTGGTTTAAGAAGTTTCAGTCCGTGGAATTTAGGAGCTGTTACTTTGGGCTTGTAGCAGCACAGTGCCTCACAGTGAGAAGGTGTGGTAGAGGAAGCTGCTTGCCTCGTGTCAGCCAGGACAGAAAGAGGAAGAGAGGAAGAGCCCGGGGTCCCCAAATTGCCTTCTAGGGTACAACCCCCCAGTGACCAAACTTCCTTTCACTAGGCTCCACCTCTGAAAAGCTCTACCACCTCTCAACAGTGCCACACAGAGGACCAACCATTTAACATATGGACATTTAGGAGACATTCAACAGACTATGAGTCTTCATACCTATATTCCAAATCAAAGTGAATCATTTTTACTAAAATGTCCCCTTTTGTTTTACCAACTGGGTCAGAGGTCTAATATCACCATCACTTGGGATTGGTCCAGAGATTTTACTAGGGCTTCATTATATTAGGGACATTCAAGAACCAAACTGCAGTAATGAGCTGACCACTTGATTGAATGCCCCATGGCTGAACTCAGTTTTAGAAGCACTGCATCATATAGTTGATCCATTCAAGCAGCCTGCTCTTCCCTTAGACTGTGGGTACAGCCAACCTTCCCTAGAACTATCCGAGAGTCATCACCCTAGATGGCAACATTAACACCTGACCTGCCCCAGGCTTTGCAGCAACAGGAATTACCTCTCAGGATTGAAGGATAAAGCCAGACATTCTTTTTAGACAAAGCTCAACATTTTTCTACAAAAAGTGAAAGAATATTGAAATGCAAGTTGGTAATAGAACTAAGCCATCAGTAACATAAATCTTTTATTTATGCTATTTCACTTAGGCTTTATATCAATCTGGAAATTACATATAGTTTTCTATCACTGAAATAAATAAAATATAGGACATATGGGTTTGATAATTTTCCCACAATCATGTAGGCAATAAATGCCAAAATGGAACTGTGAGTCCATCCTACTCATCTCTAGCCTTTAGAAGTAGTTCTGTTTCTAGTCTTCAGGCCAGCCTCAGAGACGCAGGGTGTCACAATAAATGTCCCTTTGTCCTTCCACTGTCACAGGGCCAAAATGTAGAAAAGTGGCCCTTGATCTAAATAACGGCAGGAGGTCTGGGCATTTAGCTCAGTGGCACAGTGCCTGCCTGGCAAGCATGAGGTCCTGAGTTGGATTCCCAGAGGGCTCACCTCCCCCCAAAAAACCAGCAGGAATCATTTCTGTTAATATTTTCTGTAATAATATTTACAAGAAGACAGATACTAAACTTTCAAATGGAAATTCTTCCATTATTCTCAAAAATGATGAAATATTCTTTGGTGTTACTGTAAATTTGTGAGAGTCGACGCATAAAGTAAATGGGGAAGGAAAGTTAAGTTACCAGTTGATTTATTCAGATAAAAAATGCAAGAATAACAATGTTAGCCATTGTTCACATTGATGAACATGGAACAAGTTTAACTCATTTCAAATGAAAAGTCATGGAAATTCCTAGAATGCCAGCTACATGGCTCACAGAGTAAGACTACTTCCACATGCTGTCCACACACACATATGGATTTAAATAAAAGCTTCAGGCATAAAATAGAACTAAATAAATTAGTTCACAGTATTTTGATGAATACTTATTCAAATTAATCTGCACAGTGCTCAGATCCTAATATGTGACCCCATATGAGATCAAGAATTTTCAGTTCCCCTTCTGAGTAAACACTGATTTGCATTTATGATTAAAGGTTATGGGAATATTTAATATCAAGCTGCCTTTCCTTTCCACTTATCACTTCCTCCCATTTAGTTACTTCCAGGTACAAACTAAAAGTTGACTCTATTTAAGGAAGTGCATTTGCAATTTTTGAAAAACTCAAAATTGAAAGCCAGATATAAACACAGTTTAATACTATTACTTTTTAGCTGAATTTCTTTAGTACTGTTGGGCTATGCAAATGAGATTTGACAGGATGACTGTGAGTGAGCAAGATCAGCGTGATGATCATCTCAACATTATGGAAGACCTGCAACCAACCTGAGCTACAGTGACGTAGAAACAGATGCCAAAAGCAAGAAGCACCAAGCTTTAGAAGCCAAAATGTGTTGTCTGTCTGTCAGCCTCTGTCTCTGTCTGTCTCTCTTTCTACCCAGTAATTAAAGCTTTAAATTAACCGAAGTCACTTTTCTAGACTTTTCTTTGCATACACATTTTAGATTCCAAGCTAAAAATCTCATGCAGAGTGCACACACAAGTTGACAGCACATTTATGAATGAAGACGTCCCAGCTCACTCTCATACTACCTACCAGACACTGGAAACTCATCTCACGATGGCAGCAGGTAACAGCTGGGCTGTAAGGACAGTACAAACTATACACTTCCCTGTGCATCCCACACGGGGTTCCTCAAAGCAATCCCATCCAAAGAAAATAAATGGACATTTTTTTCCACTTTCACCATTTCATCCCCTGTAATTGCAACTCATTTTTTAGCTGTTATTTTTCTTAATGTCCATTACAGAAAAGAAACAAAAAACAAAAACTGTTAGAACTTCAAACTTCATGTCTGAGAGCTAAAAACTGGAAAAGATTAGTAATCCCATAAAAACAGTGTGCCAGCCTATTTAGATGGAAGCATATGCCCCTCAAATTACACTGCTAAAATGAAGGGAAACGTGAAAAACTCCAGCAAGTAAATGAAGAAGGAAAACTTTACTTTAAAACAAGTAAATGGAAAAAAGAAAATTATATTCTTTTGGTTCTCTCATTATCTCATTACTGAACTGAAAAAGTTGACACAGATATTCAATTAATTTAACATGTTCCTACAACACAGCATACTGAGTGGCTTCTAGAAAAAATGCAAAGGTCAACTTAAGAGAGAGTTATCTTGATGTAAGCTAAAATTCTGCAGAGCCTAATGTCTCTCTCTTATGAAGGTGATTATTCCATTTTTTAAAATGAGAGAATGCCAGCGAAGAGGTTAAGAAAAGCAAATTTTTTCTCTATATTAGAAAGTTAATTTTCTTCTTAAATTGACATATCAGCCTGTGTCAAGGGCACTGAGATTATTTCAATTACACAGCCATACAGTATAATGTTTCTTCAGTAATTTTAATCTTTCTTTTAATATACATAAAAATCTCATGCTGAGTTAAGGAAACATTAACTATTGCTGTAACAGATCAAGCCCCAAAATCTCAGAAGCATTCTTTTTTCACAGAATAAGAGTATTTTTTGTATTGTTACAATGCTAATGTAAAATCCAATTGTATGTGCTGGGGGAGAGAGTGTTCGCAGTTGGACGGCTTTTCTGAGGCACTCACAGCCTTTTTGTGAACTTATGCACCTTTAACAGAGAGCTGGAAGTATGACCTACCGTCCGCTTCATTCAAGCTTCCTGGAAGAGAAAAATCATGGCAGCCCATGAAGTCAGACTGTCACAGCCCAGACCTAGAAGTCGCACCTTCACTGCCTCTCATGGTTCATTGACTGGAACAAGATCACATATTGTCATTGACATCAAGGGCTGATAGGAAAGGTGGTCTGGCTGATTTGAAAGGAAGAAGAAGAAATGCCTGTAGTGAGCACTAAACAGTCTTTGCCACTTTCTCTGGGAAAATCATGATAGATCCTCATAGAAAGTGCTACATATAATGCTCATATCTTAAGGTCTATATATTATTAATTCCAGGAGAAAAAATAATTAATTTATTCTTTCATTCAATATACATTTGTTGAGTGTCTGCTATGTGCCCAAACCATTTAAATTAGAAGATAAACTAGTGGACAAAGTAAAACTCTCTACATGGAGATTGCATTTTAATTGAGAGTGATATGACAATGAACAAAATAAACATGTAAAGTTTTTTTAGGATATTAGAAATGATTGGGATTGTGGAGCAAAAAGTAGAGGAGAGAAGAGAGGCAGAGAATGCCTGGCCCATTGCATGGGGCCAGGCATTGCCATTTTAAGTATGGCAGTCATGACTAAAGCAGGAGTGTGTGTGTGCCATGAGAAAAGGTAGTCAAGCATTTGTTATATAGTTTGTATTTAAATTTTCTCTAATATAACTTTATACAGTCCTGGATATGATTTTACAACATATAACCACTTCCCTGAGATCTGACAGCCTCACTTGTACCAGCACTAGTGGCAAACTACTACCATATAAAATATGTACAAAGTACTTATCTTTCCATCACCAACAAGTGAAGCTCAAGATAGACATTTTTTGTTGAGGAAAAAAATAACCTTGGGACTCATGTATTCCAGCTGAATTCTTTGATATATAGAAATACTCAGTCAAAGGATATTAAATATCTTGGCCAATGAAGCTATAAAAATGGTACAGCCAGAAAAAGAACCCATTTAATACAAATTGCTTAATTTGAGAAGTAATTTCAGGTATGAAATTTGATAGTAATGTTAAGGCTGTATGGACCTGCAAGTTCCAAACTGTCTATGATTTTGAAGATATTTAAAATGACCCAAGATGGAGTCACCTTCCACACAAGCATCCAATAAAAATTTGTCAGTGCAGTAAGCAGAGTTGAAATGAACTTTTTAGGGTTTTTCTAATTAAATCCTTAGTTTTCCCTCTGGCACCTGACTACGTCCCCATTTGCCCAAGCTACATTTGCCCATCAGGTTTTGGAGGTTAGGTTCTCAGTTCCAAAGATATGAGACTAAACGCATGCCTAGTGGCCTTTCCACACTTAGCAGACCACAGGGTTCCTCTTTTACCAGGAATGTGTGGTTGGTACCACAGAACTAAAGCTTAAAACAATCATCGTAAGTGGAGAGAATTAACCTCTGCTAGCTTAAGGCACCTTGACAAGATGCATGATGCATTTATAGTGAAGTGGTTCCCAAGAGATCATGTCTTTCTTTCAAATACTCTCAATGAAACATGCAGTATCTAAAACAGCAGAGAACGCACTGCTACCTCTCCTCTCCATTCTTTCCCTGGCAACAGATGGAACAATCTGATCCCCACCTCTCAAGCCAGCCAGCTCTGTGCAAGAAGAATAAAAGGAGCCTAGTTTAGCTCATTTGAGTAAACACAATATGAAATTTAGAGCTATTTAATTTTAAGTTAAAATTAAAAACTCAATTCCCTAGTCTCACTAGATACACTTTCGCACTCTGAACTCCACATGTCTAGCAGCTACCGTATTGGACAACACAGAAACTTTGCATCAGCACTGGAATTATTGTTGGACAGCACTGATCTGAATCCTGGAAACAAAATATCAAAAGGCACAGATTGAGCCGAGTGGCTCATTCATGCCCATATCTGATGTGTAGTAAACATTCACTTGCTGGCTTTACTTCTAATAGAACTAATATTCTCACAGGCTAACACCATGAACTGAAGGATTTGATAATTAAATGTAAGTATCATTGTCTATTTTGTTATTCATAAAGATAATAACCCAAAATAGTGACTGGTACTTAGTAGAAGCACAGTAAATATGTAGCAAAGGAATAAGCAGACAAAAATGGTATGACTAATTGTGCTTGTCAGTTTCCATTACTACACTGAAATACATGAAATAATTTTCTTTTACAAAGGTGGTTTACTTCATCTCACAGTTCTGGAGGTTCCCACCCATGGGCAATTATCCTACTGTTTTGGAGCTATGAAGTGACAATGCATCATGGCAAGAGCATGCAGGACAGCAAAACTGCTTACATCATTGTCACGGTTTATGTCAGTGACCCCCAGGCCCCATGTATTTGCATTGTGCATCTGTGATTAGTTCATTGTCTAGTACTTGGATTGGTGGTGTCAGTGCTACACCCTCCTAAGGGGTGGAGCCAGGATGTGATGTAATGGCAGGAAGAAGGGGTGTCTCTCTCTTTTGCTGGTTTTCGCCTTGCTGTTTGTAGCCGCCATGAACTGCAGCCCCGCCATGCCACTCTGCCTTGGAGACAACTGAGTATGAACTAAAACCTCCAAAAACTGTAAGAAATAAACCTTTCCCTTCCAAACTTTGGGCATCAGGTATTTTGTCTCAGCGATGAGTAAAAAGTAACTAAGACAATCATGAACAAGAAAGCAAAGAGAAAAGAAAAAGGCCAGGATCTCAAAATCCCCCTCACGAGTATGCCCCAATAAACAAGGACCCCCACAGTGTCTCACATTCTGAAGATTCCACTACCTCCCAATAATGCCACCCTGCAAACCCAGTCTTTAACAAATGGGCTTTTGGGAGATATTCAATATTCAACTATATCACTAAGAATAAGGTGTTCTTCACTGAATGCCTGCCATCCCCAAATTCATATGTTGAACCCTATCCTCATATAATACTATTAAGAGATGGAGCTTTTGGGAATGCTAAGGATTAGTGAGACCATAAGGGCAAAGCCTTCAAGAATGGGATTAGCACCCTAATAAAAGAGACCCCAGACAGTCTCCTTTCTTTCCTCTGCCATGTAAGGTCATAATGACAAATCAACAGTTGGAAACTGAACATGAAGGTGGATTCTTCATGAACAGGATTGATGCCTAAAAAAAGATACCTTGGAGTCTCCTTTCTTCTGCTATTTGACAATAAAACGAGAAGTCATAATTCTGCAGTTCAGAAGAGCATCCTCCCCAGAAGCCAATCCTGATCTCGGGCTTTCAGCTTGCAGAACATGGGCAATAAACTTCTGCTGTACCCAGCTAGAAAACTTCACTACTGCAGCCCAACTAACAAAGACACAAGAAGATCATCACAGAACAACAGGGCTAATTTTCTAGGCTTCACTACAGGTTCACTACAGATTTAGTAACTGATGAACCAACCGTAATTCTTTTTCTATGGCCACCAATTCCCTAGTTATTCACTTCACATTTTGGATCTATTAACATCAAGAAAGGGTGAACAGATAAGGCCAATATGATTGCGATACTAAATCATCTACATTATGATTGAGTAAAGTGACAGATTCAGAAATCAGCCCTCTATGAGTCTGCTTAGCATAAATTGGTTTTTAAAGTTGATGTTATCTGGGGGAACACAAAAAAAATGTTTCTGCATAAACTGGGGCTCAGAACTTTGACCAAATTAGTCCCTATTGCAACCACGTTTGAGTAGTCAAACCCTTTATTGTTCTATTTAACACTGTTTAACAATAATGGTGTTTGTACCAAAAGCTATAACACAGAATAGCTTCTTCCAGCCATGCCAATCACCCAGAACTATGTATACAAACACAAGTAACATCTCTGTCCAACTCTGTCTCATCATGCTGTCTCAACTGGGCTGACCTAATGTGACAGAGTACACGCTTGGTAGTGTCAAGGACATGATAACACTACAGGAAAACTAGAGTTAGGAATGTCCAAAGTAAAAGAAAGAGGTTGGTTTAAGGGAGAAAAAAGAGAGAAAAAGATTAGGACTAAATTTATTTATTCACAATTGAGGTTAGGCCTATATTTGGAATGGAAAATGGAGAATTTCTTCTATCATCTAAATAATTCAGTCTAGAAGACTCTCTTTTGGACTGTGCATATCTCATAACCGAAAGCTCAGGAGTTTATTTAGATTACTGCTCACACTCCCCATTGCACAGTCCTTTAGACATAAACAAATGAATGGGAGGGAAATGTAATTAATCATGCAGTTACCTCAATCTATCAATCTATAAAAGTCACAATTGAAGGGGGTAAGTAGACTTTAAAGGAAAAAGGAAGACAGAAATCAATCTTGGAATTTGGTAACATGACAGATGTTAGAGCTGATTGTCCTCACACTGGAAATGAGTGAAAAGAACCTTATGAATAACTGCTACTCTAAGATCTTTGAATGAAAAGCTTAGGTCCTTTTAAGAGTAATGAATGTTCCAAAAGCCTCCTTGTGTGTCTTCTCAGAAATGATCAAAGAATACTTATTTATATGAAAGCACTGAACTGGAAGATTGGACGCTTAGTTTAGTCTTAACTTTAATGCTAACTAGATGAATTATTTATTCAACTGGTCTCTATTTCTTTACCTGTGATATTGGAGATTGGAGGGGACTCATTGTCAGATTGACAATGTCAGCATTGAGTGAGAGAGAGAGAGAGAGACTATCACTGATTGCCAAATTAGTACTGTTGTAGCATATGCGTTGTAAGAACACTTGTAAATCACTGCCCTACTTGAATATGGCCAAAGAAGTAAGATAAACATGCCATTCCAACATTTTTTAGAATAATTTTGTTACCCTCAAGCACAGTGAATCTTTAAGAAATGCTTATAGCAGGCATTTCAGTTTCTGTTGATTACAAAAGTTTTTTTTAATCCTCCAACAAATGAACATACAAAATGTCAAAACAATGTTGTCACAGATGCACACACAAGCCAGATAATATCAGATGTACTTTCAGATTCATGGCCTTAATTCACCCTGATGTGAGTGGGAGGCCTGGCTGATTGGGGTCCCAGAAGGAATCCTGACAACATAGCTTTTGCTTTGTATTGTGTGTGCAGCAATTCCTAGGTGCAGCTGAGTTAGCACTGAAGCAATGCTTTCTATCTCCGAAGCACTTCATAATCATTAATGATTTAAGACTTACAACATTCCTCCAAGGGAGGTCAGTAGCGAAACACAGGGAACGCAGACTAAAAAACAACAAGAGGAACATGTTAAATGATGTGATAGACACTGCACAGAGAAAATGTAGTATTAAATCAAAGACCCCTCTGCTCTTTATACAGATATGTCAATGCGGATGTGAGAAGAATATTTCAAAAATGTACACATACACTCTCCTACCGCCAATAAATTTCCACCCCTCCAAAATCTTCCCTGCCTTTTCTGTTCCTTGCATGTATTCTTCTTAAACTCCTTAACATCTGAAGTCATATTTTCACTATATGAAGTGCTTTATTCTTCTACCATTTGCAATTCAAATCTCCTTGTCTGTAACCTACCAGAAGTTAGTATGTAGAAGACCCTCACTAACTGCTGGGGAAAGAATGGTAATGCTGAGGCTGTATAATTGGTTTGTCTTTATCACATATAGCATTGTCCATGATTTTAAGATTCCCAGGGATCCACTGATGCCCTCCTGTGGGTTCCCTCAACTTGTTTTAATCTGTACACATGTAAGAATATATTTATAAAAAGCTGTATGATCACCATTATTTTATAAATTATATGACATATTTTTATTGATTTATATTACAATAGATTTTTTAACCTTTAGGTTAAAGGCATACCAGACTGTCAATCAGTCTTAATGCCTTAATTTTAAGTGTACCTACTTATTCTCTTTTCCTCTATGTTTTCTCAGCAAGTATCTGTCAATCAATATTAGGGGAGTCTGAAATATAAAAAGTTTTAGATGTATATACTTTTTTATATTAAGGAAATATTTTTCCAAAGGGAATAATTTTTTAGTTTCTCTTCTGCATTTGTTGCCAATGTTTTCCTTAATAAATGTCAAAGCCATTATTTCAGACACAAAGGTTCTTCAAAGGTGGTGAGAGGTAATATTTTGACCATAATAAAGCCTGAGTATATAAAATCCTCTGTCAATCTTTATACTCTTCCTGAGATTGAACTTAAATACTTTCTCTCATGGGGTAGTCTTAGATTCATAACAATAACACTATATTCAAGTAATTTATTACATACTGTAAAAATTATCTTGGTGCTAATGTATTTTAAGATTATACTTAATATACAAGAATTGGTAATTGTGTCAACATGAATACAATTTTAATCATTCACTGAATAATATTAAGAAATTTAGTTACAACAAGCAAATCACACAATCTAAATATGGAAACTACTTGTCAATGAATTCTAATCATTTTAAGCCTCAAAGAAAATATGCAAGAATATAGATGTAAGGTTTTCTGAAGCTTGTACTTTATGTGATTGGTTGAGTACAGAGTCCCTCCTTGAATCACTGTAGAAGTAAACAAGTAACAACTCCAAGAATATATGTGACAAGCCATCAGTAGAAAGGGCCCAAATGCTGAAAATTAATAACATAAGAATTTGTTTCACCTCTAGTTTTCTATTCAAAATATCTTTGATATTTTGGCAATGTAAGAATATAACACTACTGCAAATGGATGAAAAGAAAATCTAAAGAGCTGCATTTTGAAACAAAAGTATCTGAGCAGAAGAAAAACAGTAAGCAGGGAGGGGAAGATGTATATGTCTGGAGGCAAGCAAGCAGTCAGAAAGCCAAGACTTGCAGCTTTTATGCAGCCTAATCAGAGAAGGAAGACCCTGCATTGGAAGGGTATGAAAAGCCAGCCTTTAGAAAAACTGTATTCTTCAGAGATGCAGGTATAAATTTGTCTAAAGGACACAGTTGCTGTTTTTGCTATCTTCTGCTCACCAGAAAATGTGTCACTACTATCCCTCTCTCAGACCCCAAATCCAGAAAACCTATACAGAGAGCTGTTGTCATCTCCTTGAAATTCAATACAATAATGTGCAGCTAAATAAGAGGTAAAAAGTTGACAACGAAGGAAAAGGCAAATTTAGGGGACTGGGGTTAAAGAAAAAGAACAACTAAACCTAACTAACTCTTCATTACTTCACCAAGATAATAGAAGACAGTGAGATCATGATGGTTTTCCTAAATGACTTATTTTTCTCTGTAGCTTCAAGACTAGGAAATGTTGGTCAATAACCCACTTACAGTTGCATTATTAAAACTATACCGCAAAGGAGGATATATAGCAAAATATATTCTTCTCTAATTGTAAAACTAGGCCAAACAATAGTATGTTATGTAGTAGTTCCTTTACTTTCATCATTGCCAGCAAAACTGTAATGAGTAATCTTTGGATCTGAAAGTGGATATTTTCAATTAATTTTTCTAAGTGCTCCATAAACAGAAACTGGCTCAAATAATATCCGGTAATAATCATGGAATTAGAAATTGGCCTGGAAACATGAGTTTGACTTGTTCAGAAGTCATCTCAACAAAGCAGATCTCTCTTGGGCTATGCAAATTCACTGATAAGTACAAGATAAGTTACTACAGAAATATTTTCTCAGCCATGCTCAGGATCCCCAGTCCTGCTGGGCTTCGAGTGTTAGAAATGATTTAGCAGCCAGTTCTTCCATCTGCCCTTCAGCAGTCAAGCGGCCAGCAGCCAGCATGATCGGCAGCCTCTGGGGCTTATCCTTACCAGCCAATGAGTCATATATGTTGCTGTTTGATGCTTTGTCGATTGATTTCTAAGAGTGAAAACTATCAAAGTTGCAACCCACCTGCCAATATTTTCATCTCTGTCAAATTAGTTTGAAAATATAACATGAACAACAGAATATACACAGTCCAACACCTAATCTATGGTAGATAGAACTCTAATCACATTATATATTACATGAAATAGTAACCGAAAATGATACCCACAGACATCCATCTATCCATTCATCCCCCCACACATGTATATATTTTGTTAGTCAGCTTTCTACACTATGATAAAATGTCTAAGAAAAATCAACATTGAGAGGAGGAAAGATTCGTTTTGGTTCATAATTTCAGAGGTTGCAGTCCATGGCTGCCTGCTCTTGTCATTTAGTGAGGCCCACAGTGAGGTAAAACAGTTTACAGCAAAGAGCACATGGCAGAGCAAAGGAACTAACCTTGTGGTGGCCAGGAAACAAAGAGAGAGAAAGAGAAGGGGCAGGATCCCCATATTCCCCCACAAAGGCATTCCCCTGACAGCCTGGCTTCTTTTCATTAGACACCACCTCTCAACAGCACCAACAGCCAAGAACCATCTTTAATAACTGAGCCTTCAGAGGACATTCAAGAACCAACCATAACTTGCATACATAAACACAGATACCAAAATTTTCTTTCGCATTTCTGATCATTGTGAATATTACTTAAATATAATTTCTTTTCTATTAATGCCATATTTATTTGTGAGCAGCCATAATAGATTAAACAGGCTTATCTGAAGGAACCAATCAAGCCAGGAGTTGATATTAACAAGCCTCAGTGATTGCCAGATAAAATGTTCAAATACACAAAGCATACCATTCCAAAGGGTATCATTCAAAGTGTAAACATTATGCTTGTATACTAAAAACTCTGCATCAAAAAATTTGTGTTTATAATCAAGAGTTTTAAAAAAGAGATGTGCATACTTTACAATGCACCATTGGGAAGAGTGTTTAAGAGCTGGAATTCTGGAGGCTAACCCTCTGCTCACAAACCAGCCTCTGCCTGTACTGAAGACTTCAGGCAACTAAGGGAACCTTCTTCATTTTCAAAGTGAGGATAATACAGTACTACAAATACCTTACATATTGATGATTCAATAATATAGGTTGAGTGCTGAGAAAAGTGCCTGGCATGCACTGACTCTGATAAATGTCAGTTAGGTTTACTCCAGTTTAAGTTTCAGGTTGCCAGTTCTCATTAGCTCCTTTGTGTCTATCCATACCCACACCCAAAGGGGGGAAAATACCAAAATGATGATTCAGCTGCAGCAGCAAAGCATGTTGATGTAGAAACTAAGGAGGTGGAATTGGCAGTAACCTCAGAGATTTAGTTAGATTCTCTGGAAAAGAAACTTATAAGCTTATGAACATCATAATTGAATAGCTGGATGAGGAAATCTGAATGAATAAAAATAATGCAACATATTTAAGCATTGTCTTATATGTCTTAATGGATAGAGCCAAAATTATTCTGTAATATTACATCTTAATCAAGTTGTGTGTTCTGTTTACAGAGGAAAAAAGAGAGGACAGAGACAGACAGGAATAAATAAGTTCCTGGGATCTTAGCTAACCTGATACAGTAAGTACACTATTAAAACATCAAAAACTAGAAAGTACATTTAGCTACCCCAAAGCCAATTACCTATCACCAATCTTAAATCATCCTGATTTTTCTGAACAGTTCATGCTAAACATGAACAAAATGCAAATGTTCACTTTTTTGTCCCACCAGCATGATTCAGTGAAATTAAACCAATTCAGCTATAGGCAAATCAATTTTAAAAATAGTTTTATATAACTGCAGATCATAAATAATTCGAAATTCTTTTTTTTTTGTTCTAGAAACTGCTATAAAGTTGACAATTTACACCACAGTTCTGTTGTGAAGTCTCCTAGTTTGTGAGGTGGTGGGGGGAGTCTCTTACACAGTGTTAAAATGCTGTGGTAGTTAATAATACACTGTACATGTTCTCGAAAACTGCTGAGAATAAATTTTAGTTGTTCTCTCCAGAATAGATGATAAGTAGGTGCAGAAATGCATCTGTTAACTAGCTTCATAGGACATTATATCACATTTAAGATTTTTCAGAGTATCATATATTGTATCAGTCAGTGTTTACTAGAGAAACAGATTTAATGCAAGGTACATAAGTAGGTAAGAATGAGTAAGAGTGGCTTACAGTAGTGGCCACAGAGTCAGTGTGGAAGAGGGCACAGGGCTGTGCGTGAGCCAGAGATCTGGAGGACTGGGTCAAGGACCACAGCTCACAGCAGAGTCCTGTGCGAGTCCCCATGGGGAGGATGAAGGGTCAGTGTGAGAAGCTGAGGAGTCCTCGCTGGAAGCCAGGAGATGACCTCAGAGGTGAAGATGAAGACTGGAAGCTTGTCTAAAGTAACAGAAGGGAGCTTGCCTTCTTCCTTTCCTTTTTACATCACTCAGGAAACAAACAGACCAAGGGTGGGGCTTCTCTTTTCAGTAAATTCCTACAGCCCCACCTGGAAATGTGCTGATCCAATGTAGATGGGCATTTCTTACTAAAATTGACAGTTACCTGATCGTGTATATTATCTACCAACTAAATATGATTTTGTTCTATTAAAAAATTTTATAAAGACATTTTTAAAACATTAATTCTTTTAAAAAAGTAAACAGCCCTTAAAATCATATGAAATCATTTCCTTTACATTTACTTTCCCCTCCACAATAAGTCTCAAAGGTTGAGAAATCTTCCTCAGTTCAGGCCCTAGTCTTTTTGTCCCAGGGCCCAGAGATTCTCTTGGAGCTAAAATTCTGTTCTTTTGTTTGCACGATAAACTGTTAAAAGGCTAACTGAATCTGGTTTTATTTTCATTATTTTGTTTATTTCGTAAAGTTCTTTAAAGCTATTGAAGAGTCTTCAGGACCATTTCACAGCTTTATGGCCTCCTAAGTTCAGTACTATACAATATTGATAGAGATGGTTGATGGAACAAATCCAGGGTTAAAAACGTTATATGTGCTTCAGAAAGGAGAGAAAACAAATCTGAAGACAAGAGTGGGGGAAAATTAGAGTTGTGTTTAAGTATTATTATCTTACTCAAGGAAATAGCTACATGTCTATTTCTTCAGCTATCTCAAGCTACTTACTAACTTGGTAAAGGACAAATACACACACACACACACACACACACACACACACCCCACAGTATGGTGGAAAGTCATCAAAGTCAAAAGACCTGTTGAAATCAGCCTTTTGAAAACAGCAGTGTTAAGGTGAAAAGGAGAAACTGCATGTGCAAGAAAAAGAGAACGCTGAGCTGGAGGCGAGGGTCCATGGTGACCAGTGACCCCACATCCCAGGCAGGCACGCAGAGATACATTCTGAATACACAGAGGTCAAGCGTTAACACTGAGGAAGCGAGGCCTCTGAAATGTCACTGCATTTGTTCCAAAACTTCTAAAAAGAGAAATACACAAACACACTGACAGGGCAGAGGATGGCCTAGAGTAAACCCTATTTAACAACAATAATCTCTTCTGCCCCAGGTGAGGTTGATGAAGACTGTGAGGAGAGGGGGAGGATAGAAGATGGGTCAAAGAAATAATGCAAAAATACTCAGCCTCTGTGAAAGGCCTTAAGGGGCAAAGAAAGTAGTAGTCTTCCTACTCCAGAATGCCTATACTGTTACATTCTAACCACACATTCAATAAAAAAGAGGAGTTTATGAGGCTTCCACCTACTGTGCTTTATCCAAAGTCACAGGGTCAGGTCTGTGGAAATTTACAATGACTTAAGAAACAAGGAGGACTTATTTTCCAACACTGCATAGAGAAGTTATGGAGATGAGACCTAAAGGTGTTAATAAACAAGGTCACATTTCACTTTATGAAAAGGAATGCCTAATCACTGCTCAACTAGTACAAAGAAAAACTAAAACTTGAGTCTTTGACTGGCCTGTACTTGTCTGATAAGAGTTTAAGAAAACGCAGTATTTCAACCAAATTGGTGAAGTGCTGGGGAGCAGATACATGCAGCTACTAGAAGAAGGCATTTTAAGTGTGAGTTTAAGAAAACGCAGTATTTCAACCAAATTGGTGAAGTGCTGGGGAGCAGATACATGCAGCTACTAGAAGAAGGCATTTTAAGTGTAGAACAAACTGTGAGCAAAGATCCGGAGGCTACAAAGTACAACACACATCCTAGAAAATGCAACTAGGCCAGTAAGTCTACAGAAAAGTGAATAGAGAAAAATGGTATCTGAAAGCCCACTACCTATATCCACAGCTGTCCCAGGTATTTGGCTTGGCATTAGCCACTCTTGTGTTGTTGATTGACTTAAGAGCCTCATTTGAAATTCCTGAATGATGCTTTTGTGCACCTTTTCTATATAAGGAAAAGTTTGAAGAAGGCGAATCCATTTACATTACTCAGGAGAATTGTAACATGGAACATCTGGAATTAATCATTACTGCAGTTAATAATACCTGTATAGCAAATTAGTTCACATGCTATTTTTGTGTGCTACTGTATTTATTATTTACATGCCTTAGTAGGACTACATTTTCATTATACAGAGAAAGAAAACACATGATTAAAACAGAACAAAAATGAATGTGACCTTTCCTAAAGGAATAGCAGTAAGGAGAAAAATTCTATTGAAAAAATGGATAATATACTAGTATTTCAAGAGATAGAAAGAAAAATAAGACAATTTCTATGATGGAGGCACAAATTTCTTTATATGCAGTAGAAGATAAGCAAAATAATTTGAGATACCCAATTATAGCTTTCACATAGTATGCTGCTCTTTGCATTGAGAAGTAATAACAAAACACTTGAAGGAGTCAACCTCTTGGTTAATAGAGGTACAGCCAGTATCTAATTACATCTAAAGACTATAAAGAGTCAATAGTTACACAAACCTCCCAGAAGGCCATCAGAGGCTGTGGTTGTCTCATCACTGTTGCTCTGGTCCAGAGTTTTCTCCAATCAAAGACTGAATGAAGATGATTCCCCAGCTTACATCTTATGCCATCACAGGTTAATGCCTGGAACCTCTCTAATATCGATTTTCCCTCTGGAAGATAACAGTTCTGAATCCTGCAACTACTTCCTGGCTTTAGAAATCTGTCACACAAGTAGCCTTCCGCAATGCTGGTTGTGAATGATAGACACTATAAAATATGACCAAAGATGCTTTGGAGTCCACCACCTCCCTGGACTTATTAAGAGAAACAGTAAATATGCTCATTATTTAAGTCAATTGATGTCAGAATTTATGTGTAGTCAGAAGTTTACAATGTTTAAAAATCCATTACAAAAATTGCATTTTCTGAGATTTATTTACGAATTCTCTGTTTTAAATATGCTGCAATAATGTGTATCTATTTATTACATACAGATATGTTTATGAAAGGTACTTACTGTGACCAGGTCCTCATAATGCTAAATGAATGTTAACTAGCATTAGCTCTTAGAAACAAACATTTGAGTGGGCACTTTACACTTTAAAATTTACTTTTCCCCCAATTTGCTTTCTCATTGTTCTTGGGAGGAGATGTTATTATCCCAGCTGAAAATCTGATCTAGTGAGAAAATTGATCTAAGACATAAATGACATTCCTGTGTCAAAAAACTCATTATAGGTAGAGACAAAACCATGTCATCTGGCTCTAAATACTTTGCTCTTTTCACCACTTGCCATAATCTTTTATTATTTTGTCATTAATACTGAGAAAGTGTAACAAGTGAAAGTTTATTTTGGTGAATGTAATTGGTCTTCCTGTTGGCTAGTAGAACTTTACATGACAAACGGGGGAAAAGCTAAGGGAGTTGTTAGAGGAATCTCTGTGGGGTGGATATTCAATCCCAGGATAAAGCAGTCAAGTTTTGAAACCTGTAAACATGAAAAACCCTTTCCCATCTCTATAAAACCAACATTAAAAGCAAACAAACAAAATATCATGTGTTAGCAGACAGGAAGCCCTGAGTTAACGAGGGAACAGTGGGCAAAGAACTTGTGTAATCCTGTTTCCGAGAAGAACTTTTCAAAGAGTTGCAGCAGAAAGAGAACTGAGGACCTGCAACAGCATGGCAGCAGCAGAGCCTTCCTCTGGCCTGTCATTGGGAATGCCTTTTACCTTCACTCTAACTGGGAAACTGTTTTCCTTAGGAATCCTCCTTGAAATTGCGACCATGTGGTCCAGTCTCTAAAAGCAATTTTTAATCAAAGCAATCACCCAGCGATCAAAGAGGAATTGCCCAATCATTGAGATTCTTTTCTTGTGTGTTGTTTTTGTACTAAAAAGCATGAAGAAAATATACTACATACAGCAAAGACAGCTAATGGATATTGAGTGCTGCTTTATACACTTGATAGAAGTTAACTATCTGAATCTACTAATGTCCCAAGATAATAACTATTTTATTTCTGTCTTATACATAGGAAAACTGAGACCAAGGGAAGACAAATCAGTGGACCAAAGCCATACATCTTGTGAGTTGATTCAACCCAGAAGGACGTGAGACATCTATCACCTCCCACCCTACTCCCTGAATCACCTTTTCTTGCATTGCTGTCCTCCAAACACCTGGGAAAATTCTATCAATTCTAACTCCATCTTACCTTTCCTCTCAGCTCTGTATCGCAATATCTAAGTTTCCCATCCGTCAAGGAAACAATCACCTTTGAAAGAAGACGGAAGATGTGGAACTGAGTGAGGAAACCTGACTGCTTTTCAGCTGGACAAGAAACCAGGAAAGAAGCTAGGAATCCTCTAAAACGCCAAAGTTTTCAAAGGTTAGCATGCAACAGAATCCCAGTAAGGGCTGCTGAAGCAGAGTGCTAGGCCCCCGACCCAAACTTTTTCATAAAGTTGACCTGAGATGGAGCCAGAAAATTTGAATGTCTAAAATATTCAGGTTGATGTTAATGATGCTGGTCCATGGACTACATTCTAGAAACCACTGCTGTAAGTGAATAGTTTATAGTTCCTACTTGAAAGACTTCAAATTATTCTTAAGTTTTCCATACTACCCAAGCCAAAAGAGTGCCTTTTCACTGGATTAACTACCTCTACCCACTGTTACTAAACCCAGTAAAAGCAAAGGAAGTAGGATGCAGCAGGAAGCTGAACCTCCTCAGTTCCCATTGCTTATTTGGAGGTCTCTTCCTGCCAGGAACCCACCTCTCTTCTTACTTCAAGGTCAAGTGACCTCAGTTACTCTACAAAAAGACTGTGGTCTCAGCTGTGTCCCCAGTGGACATTCACCATTCATAGAAAGGCCATGCAAGGATGACTTCTTTACAAAAAACGGTAGAAGAAAACACATCAAAGCAGTTACAAAGGACCACTAGAGAGCTGATGAAACACTAAAATAAATGATAATAATAATAATAATAATAATAATATGGACCCCAAATATCCTTTCATGAAGAGAGTCAATGCAGCTGCACATTTTCCTTAGTAAAACTTGAGTGCTCTATATTCATATTAAGAAACTCCTATTTAAAGCTTATTTTCATCTAAATTAATTATAAATTAATTACATGACTTCAACATACACATTTTAATCTTAATGCTGGCCTGAGAGATTCATATTCAATTCTCTGTTTAGTACAAGATAAATTTTGCTTGTGTCAAAATTTTAGACCGTAAAATCTTCCTTCTTCCCAGTATATGGAATTATAGATCTAGAATAAATACAAGCTTTAGATTGATTAAGCTGAAGGAACACATGTATTATTTTATTATGTGCACTTTCCCAGATGATTTAAATGGATTTATTCAGCTATGTTAAATAATGCATTGCTTTAGCAGCAAATGTAATTTTGCCTATTCTGCACACAAAAGAAAATTTAAAATACTGTCCTCAGACAAAAATGGAATGCCCATGTCAACAACACTGAAGATAGCCTACTCAATCAGTTCAATCTTTTCCAATTTTCTACATAATCAAAACCAATTTCTTCAGTACTTTGAATTCATCCTGATTAAGATCTTTGCATTTGCCTATTGAATGCAACCTTAAATTTGTGTCTATGATAAAGGAGTAAGGCTCCTCTCCGGGCTTCCCATTCAGGTCCAGAAATATAACTGGCCTTTTAATTGCTACAACAGAAATAACACACTTGTAAAATCTCATTTGCAGGGTCAAGAGCACAAGAAGTTTGTCTGGTGTGGTATCTGAAAATGATCGTGGAGAACTCATGTGTGTATGTATGTGCATGCACGTGTGCATGTTGTGTTTGTGTTTATGCATATATGTATGGAGCAAAATGGTACTGTCAGAAAGTTTAGAAAAGAGTATGCCTAGAAAAGGTGCCAAGTATGACACAAGAAGAAATGTTTTAAAAGAAAAGTTGGTTGGAAAGATGATCCCAACTGATAATATTATGAACAACTGGTCAAATAAAATTTTCTATGTTTAGACTTAGAGGTTACGTTTTAAAGGACTAGGGATGAATTATCCTCATACTGTTATTTTCTTTACCTTGACTAGTATTTATGATAAAATTCCTAACACATCTCTTTGATATTTGCTAGTTATTAAACTAATAAATTTTTATACACAGTATTTTCTAGAAAGAAACTGTAATTGATAAAGTCATGAGTACTGTACTTTGATTTACAAAACAATCACATCAACTTTAATAGGAGTATAGTTCATTAATAATTCAGCCAAGCAGAATTCATCATGTTCAAGATAACAAATATTGAAAATTAAAAGAAAATCTATGATGGATATTACTGTTTGTTTTAAAAAATTCTTTATATTATAAATCTATTTAATTTTTACCATGCATGTTTCATCAGTTATTTGTGTGATCTTCTATAATACAACTTAAACGTATTTGAAAATTCATGGAAGATAAGTCAAATGCAGCTCTTGTCCCAAACTTGGAAGCACATTCTCATGCAATATGGCTTCTGCTTTAGATAATTATATATTAACAATCGTGCCTTGTTATGCCCATTAAGGAGAAATCGCAACTTTTTGTTCCTGTAAAGTATCAAAGCTGAAATATTACAGCCTTAGTTTCAAAGAAAAGAAAAATGACAGCAGTACCTGTAGAGGCCTTGGTATAAGCCACAGGTAGTTGTAACTAAAGGCAGAAGATGCATGGGCCTACCTGAGAAATTACTCCAGGGCAGGAGGAACCTTGCTGAGAAGAGTAATTTTAGCTTTTGGCTCTAAACTTGGGGTGCCTTCTGAGCTTCTAAAACCTGACGATTCGATAGTATCACAGAGGATGATTTAACAGCCCTGTTGGAATTTTATTGCTTTCATCCATTAGTCAGAAGTTCAAAGGAAGCCTTCCATTTCTACCCTGTGATATGACTACCATACCGCTATCCAGATGGCAGATTTCTGAATTAGCTCACTTTTTTAGCTTTTTTTTTCATCTGCTGCTATTACTAATATCAGTCTGAGTTCGCTGGAAATGTAACCTGAAACAGGAAATGGTCCTACTGTACAATTCTCATTGCTCTGGAAGGAGGTTGCTTCCATAGAATCATATTTCTCATTCCCCACCACTAGTTACACTTGAATTGGGGCACATTTTTCTTCCTGGGCACCTTTTGCATCTTCCATTATCTCCCCTCACCATCGTGGAAGGGCTGTTGCAGTCAGGGCTGCCCACTGGGTCTACAGTAATGATAAAATCTGCTGCTTCTGAATGTGCCACATGGAGCAGTGCTTGCCCAGTGTGAGTTTGCTGTGCTTGCGACTCATCTGGAGGGCTTGTAAAAAAAAAAAGTGTGGGAGAGAAAATGAGTATTTTTACTTCATCCATCACTCGATTCATGGCTGAGGCCCTTATCCAGGCAGACAATTAACAACAGGAAAGCATGGAAATTTATTTAATACAAATTTTATGTGACATGGGAGACTTCATAGGGAAATGAAGATCCAAAGAAACAGGGAAACTTGTGTGTGTTTATGATAATTTTGATGAAAAGAGGACATTCATGAGGAAGCATGACTGAATAAAAGGCATTGAATGTGACAATAATAAAGCAGGAGTATTTCACAAGGCTTTTTATTTCAGGTTCTTCTTTGTGTACCTATGTCTTCAGAGACAAGGACATTACTTTGCTAGTATAGGAGGGTGCCTGCCACATAAGGGTCTAAAGGTCTACAGAGGAGGGCAGGGAAGATGAGAATGACTTTCTTATTCAGCTGTTTTCTCAAATATCAACATGCCATTTGGTCTTTCTGATCATTTTGTATCTTTATGTCTTTATTTTAAAAAATCTATATAAATTACTTATTTTTATGTTTGCTATTTATCATCTGAAAACACAAGGACAATGATAACCATTGTGTTATCTGATATGTTCCAAGCACTGTAAACAATCCCCGACACATAGTAGGAACACAAAAATACTATTTTAATAAGCTTTAACTGTTTTAGGTTGAGAATGGGTGGCTGAGTAGAAAATATACATCCAGAATACTAGCATGATGGGGTTCAGGACACACTACTCCAAAATACAGCATTTTGGTCTTCATAGCACTTCCTAGAATTGAGAAGGTCATTTTCACCATCTTTTTCCTTTTGAAGGCATGTGAGAGGTATCTACTTTATACTCAGAGAAAAGGAACAGACTCGTCTCTGAAGACAAGACAGAAAAAAATCCTAAATGAATAAGCCTTGCTGGGTTCTCCAGTTTAATTACCTTTTAAAGCATACCTTTTCTTGTCCTCCAATCGTATTTCTCCTCAGCTATACACACTATTCATTAAGCCTAAGAAAAACACAGAAGCATAAGCATTTGTTCAGGTCTTCCTACTTTTAGTAAGGATTCTAAATAGTGTAAAATTTAGAGAAATTTGCATGCTCTTTGGCTTTTATCTAGATGTCCTTCCAAAGTATCACACATTCATAGATGAGGCTTTTGGGGATAACTAGATCATGGGTATGTGACACTGGATCATGGTTTTGTCATACTGGATTAGTCTGTTGATTGGCTTAGTATGGTTCTGAGAATTGATGAAAGATTTAGAGGGAAAATCACCTTGGGTTGGGTGGCACCAACCAATAGGTTTCTAACCTGGATGGAATAAAAAGGGAAAGAAAGAGAAAGTCTCATTTCTTCCTCTCTGCCATGCCATGGACTGTTGCTTCTGTGCCAACCCCCTTTGGTACATCACCCAACCTTTGAGCTAGCATACTATGGACTGAAATCTCTACAAATTTTGAGCTGAAATAAACTTTCTTTAACTTATGGGTGCTGGGTATTTTAACCCAGCAATGAGAAAGAACCTAAGATACATAATTTTCTCCTGCTAATCTGTCTTTTTTTAATTTTTAAAGAGGGTAAATTTAAACATAATGAAACAGAAACAATGTAAGATATACAGATTTCAAAGCAAGACAACTGGAGATCTTCACTGTCTATCATATTATCTCTTGTTTTCTTCCAAATTGTTGTCCGTATCTTCACATACAATGAATTCGTACAAAACAAAATAGTATAGAACTGATCAGAACAGGATGATGAAGGCATTTTAGGTCTTTAAGACCAGATAATAAAGAAGTCAACAATGGCTGCCATAATGTTTCTCATTCTCTTCAAAATAGCTGTATGTTGAAATTAAACAAAACAAAACAAAACAAAACAAAACAAAACAAAACAGACTAAAATCATTCTGAACAAAAAATAATAGTATTGCTGGATTTCACATTATGATGCTAGCGAATCAGCACTGGGTATCTTAGTGTCTCATTTTCTTTAAAGTAGCTGTTCATTTCATCATGCATTATATTATCAATTCTCATAAACTGTTTATAAGTTCTACACATGCATGAGTCTCTACATGTATACCTATACTTTCTGTATTAGAGGGAAAAAAAGACAAAACAAGGCAAATTCCTAGAAAAACAAAAAAAGAAAAAGACATATAAACAACAATAGCAAAAAGCCCAGAACACTGCCAATATAGGCCTTCAAAACAAGGTGCTATGAGCATAACTAGGGTTGTTATTTTATATAATGATCTTCAAGAGTTCCTCAGGTCACTATACAATAATATGCACAATTGTTCCAATCCTATGAATGTTAACTATTTTGTTCCAAAAACTTATAGTTAGTAGTACTATCATCTTAGCTATCCTAAGTGTGTTTATATAATTATAGACATTTTTTCTTTTTCATCCCTTTTTCTTTTTCCGCATTTTCCCTGAGATATTATCTTTCACCTTCAAGCAGATTCTTATCCTTTCACTGTAATTACTGAGTTTTTTGTGTCTTATGTATTCTTACCATGTCTTACACTAGGGAGACTACATGGTATTAACACATGTGAGTTTAATTTATTTCACTTATGAGTATAGTCTTGAGTTGCATCCACTCACTTATAAATATCTCAATGTGATCATTCTTTATAGCTGAGTAGTACTCAGCTATAAATACTACATCTTTTTTATCAGTTCCTTAGTTGATGGGCATTTAGGTTGTTTCCAAGATCTGGCTATTACAAATTGTGTTGCTATAAACATGGGAGCACATGTATCACTGTGGTATGATGTTTTCAGTTCTTCTGGGAATATGCCCAGAAGTGGGATAGCTGGATCAACTGGGACCACCAATCTCAGGTTTTTGAGGAATCTCCAGACTGATCTCCATAGTGGTTGCACTAGTCTATACTCCAACCAACAGTACAGAAGAGTTCCTTTTTCTCCTCAGCCTCTCCAGCATTTATTGTTGGTAGTTTTCTTTATCCAGGCCATTCTTTCTGGAGTGAGATGGAATTTCAGTTGTGTTTTAATTTGCATTTCTCTAATGACCAATGATGCTTAACATTTTTCATGTATTCATTTGCCATTTGTATTTCTGCATCTGAGAACTGGGTATTCATCTCGGATGCCCATTTTTGGAATGGGTCTTTGAATTTTGGGGATCTGATTTTTTTTTAATTCTTTATATATTCTAGACAGAAGTCCTTTGTCTGAGGGACTGTTCACTAAAATTTTTTCCCACTTTGCTTTTCACTAAAATTTTTTCCCACTTTTCACTATGCTGGAGATTTCTTTCGACATACATTTACTCTTTAATAGGACACAATCCCAGTTATTGATTCTGTGAAGTATTTCACATGTGGTTTGATTCTTGTTCATGAATTCTCTACCAACCCCTATATCTTCAAGATTTCTACCTACTTTGTCTTCTAACAAATTTAGTGTTTCTGTTTCAATATTTAGATCTTTTATCCATTTAGACTTTATTTAGTACAGGATGATAGATATGGGTCTAGTTTTAGTTTTCAGCATACAGAGAGCCAATTTTTCCAGTACCATTTATTGAAAAGACTATCTTTGAGTGGATGTGTTTGGCCCTTTATCAAAGATAAGGTGGTTGAGTGTGTTTGTAGTTGTAGTTGTGTCTTCTAATCTATTCCATTGATCTTCAGGTCTATTTTTCTTCCAGTACCATGTTTATTTTATTACAGTAGCTTTGTAGTATAACTTCA
Organism: Dolichotis patagonum; assembly: GCA_004027295.1. Classification (NCBI taxonomy): domain Eukaryota; kingdom Metazoa; phylum Chordata; class Mammalia; order Rodentia; family Caviidae; genus Dolichotis; species Dolichotis patagonum. The sequence continues at coordinate 30,935 of PVJX010010651.1, forward strand.
AGTGAGGGATTGTGATGCCTCCTGCCTTGCCTTTGTTGCTTAGAATTGCCTTTGCTATTCTAGGTCTCTTCAGGTTCCAGATGAATTTTAGGAGTGACTTCTCTAGATCTGTGAGGTATGCTAGTGGTATTTTGATTGGGATTGCATTAAATCTGAATGGCCATTTCACAATGTTTGTTCTTCCTATCCATGAACAAAGGATGTCTTTCCATTTTCCAAGGTCCTCTTCAATTTCTTTTTTCAACATATTATAATTTTCCCTGAATAGATCTTTTGATTCTTTTGTTAGATTAAGTCCTAAGTATTTCATTTTCTTGGATGCTATTGTAAAGAGTGAGGCTTCTCTTATTTCTCTCTCAGTGATTGTTGTTAGTGGCTATGAATGCTATTGATTTTTGAGTGTTGACTTTGTATCCAGCTACATTACTGCATTTTTTATTATACCTAGGAGTCTTTCGATGGAGCTTTGGGGATCTTCTATGTAGAGAATCATATCATCTGCAAATAATGATAATTTAACTTCTTCTTTTTCTATCTTTAGTCCTTTTATTTCTCTCTTGTCTAATTGCTCTGGCTAGTATTTCCAGCACTATATTGAATAGGAATGGTGATAATGAACATTCTTGTCTTGTTCCTGATTTTAGGATAAAGGTTTTCAGTTTTTGGCCATTCAATATGATGCTGACTATTGGTTTGTCATAGATGGCTTTTATCATATTGTCCATCTATTCTAATTTTCTGTAAGATTTTTATCATGAGTAAGTGTTGGGCCTTATCAAAAGCTTTTTCTGCATCTATACAAATGATCATATGATTCTTACTTTTGGCTCTATTGATATGGTAGATTACATATATTGATTTGCATATGTTGAACCATCCCTGCATTCCTTGGATGAATCCCACGTGGTCATGGTGTATAATCTTCTTGATGATTTACAGTATTCTGTTTGCCTAAATTTTACTGAGAATCTTTGCATCTATGTTCATTGGGGAGATTGGCTTGTAGTTCTCTTTTTTGGTTGGGTCTTTCTCAGGTTTTTATATTAGAGTAATGTTTGCTCCAGGAATGAGTTAGGGAGAATTGTTTCCCTTTCAATTTCATTGAAGAGTTTAAGGAGTGTAGGCATTAAATCTTCTTTGAATTTCTTGAAGAATTCTGTAGTGAATCCATCTAGACATGGGCTTTTCTTTGTTGGTAAGGACTTAACTACATTTTCAATTTCATTAATAGAAATTGGGTTATTCAGCAGTTTTACATCCTCTTGATTCAGCTTTGGTAGTTCATCTGTTTCTAGGAATCTGTCCATTTCTTCTGTGTTATAGAACCTATGAGAGTAGTGGATTTTGAAATAGGTATTGATGATCTTCTGTATTTCCACAGAGTTTGTAGTGATTTCACTCTTTTCATTCCTTATTGCATGACTTTGAGTTTTTTCTTTCCTTTTTTAAATAAGGTTGGCTAGAGGCATGTCAATTTTATTTATTCTTTCAAAGAATCAACATTTTGATTCATTGTTTCTTTGTATTGTTTTCTTAGTATTGATTGCTTTGATTTCTGCTCTGACTTTATAATTTTCTCCTTTCTTTTGGCTTTGTGCTTGGCTTGCTCTTCTTTTTCTAGATGTTTGAGGTGTGGCATCAGGTTGTTTATTTGTGTTTGTTCTGTTTTCCTAATGAGGGAGTTCACTGAAATAAATTTTACTCTGAGCACTGCTTCAATTGCATCCCACAGGTTTGGGTAAGATGTATTTATATTTTCATTTGCCTATAAATATTGTGTAAGTTCTTCTTTAATTTCCTCTGTGACCCACTGATTGCTCAGGAGTGTATTACTCAATTTCCATGTTGTGGGGGTTTTTGCAGTTTCTTTTGTCATTAATTTCTAGTTTTATGGGGCTGTGATCTGATAACATACATGGGATAATTTCATTTCTTTTGCATTTACTTAAGCATGTTCTGTGGACTAGTACACGGTCTATTTTATTTTATTATTTATTTATTTATTTATTTATTTTTTGGTACGGGGGATCGAACTCACGACCTCGCGCTTGCCAGGCAGGCACTTAAGCCACTAAGCTAAATCCCCGGCCCTGCATGCTCTATTTTAGAGTATGTTCCATGTGCTGCTGGGAAGAATGTATATTCTGATGTTGTTGGGCAGAACACTCTGTATACATCTACTAAGTCCATTTGTTCACAGATGTGATTTAGTTCTGTTATTTATTTGCTAATTTTCTCTCTAGTTGATCTGTCCCTTTGTGTCAATGGCATGCTAAGGTCTCCTACTATAATTGTGTTATTGTTTATTTGATTTTTCATTTCTGTTAATATTTCTTTTGTATAGCTGGGTGCTATGGAATTTGGTGCATATATATTTAAGATTGTTATCTCTTCCTCTTGAAGTTTTCTCCTAACTAGTATGTAGTGGCCTTCTTTATCTCTTTGGATCATTCTTGGTTTGAATTTCACATTGTCTGCAAGCAGAATAGCTATCCCTGCTTTTTGTGGGGATACTGTTGCATGGAGTATTGTTTTCCATCCTTTTACTTTCAGTATATGGGTTTCCTTTTGGGGTAGATGGGTTTCCTGTATACAGCATACAGTTGGATGTTGTTTCTTGAACCATCCTGCTAGTCTGTTTCTTTTACTTGGTGAATTAAGGCCATTTACATTAATGGTTATAACTGTTATATATTGGTTTACTTTTGACATGTTATCTTTCTGCTGTTGATTCTTTACCTTTCCACTCTGTTTAATTGTTTGCCTTGCTTAGTGTTTTTTTCCTATGTCTGTCTAGAATGTCTTTCAGTATTCTTTGCAGGGTTGGTTTGGTGGTCATGAAGTTCTTCAGCTGTTCTTTGTCATGGAAGTATCTTATTTCTCCATCCATTTTAAAGGACAGTTTTGCAGGGTATATCAGTCTGGATTGCAAGTCATTTTCCTTTAAGATCTGAAATACTTCACTCCATGCTCTTCTTTACTTCACTGTTTGTGTTGAAAAGTCTGCTTTGATTCTGATAGGCTTTCCTTTATAGGTGATATGTCTCTTCTCTCTAGTAGCTTTTAATATTATGTTCTTATGTTGGATTTTTGGGATGTTGATTATTATATGTCTGAGTATAGTTTTATTTTGGTTATGCTTATTTGGAGTTCTATATACTTCACTGATCTGTATGTCAGTTTCCATTCTCATGTTTGGGAAATTTTCAGCTATCACTTCTGTAAATAGCCTTTTGATATCGTTTGTGTTGTCACCTTCCTTTTCATTCATACCTATCAATCTTATGTTGTTTTTCTTTGCATCATCTTGAAGTTGTTGAATTGTTATTTCCTGGTTCCTTGTTATTTTTAAAAGATCTTTCCTTTCCTGTTCACTAGCTGCAGTCTTGTCTTCGAGGTCTGAAATTCTATCTTCACTTTCATTGAGGCAGTTTTGCCAACTTTTGATGGAATTTTTGATTTCCTGTATATCTGCAAATTTGCTTCATGCATTCTGTTTATTTCTTATATTATTCATTCAGAGTTTCCATCTTTTTGCATTGTTCCTCTAAATTTTTAACTATGTCTTCTTTAGATGTGTTCAGCATTTCTTTCATATACATTTATCATTTCTTCTTTTACCTGGGAAACTATTTTTTGATTTGAGTTCTTTTATAGCTTCCTGGAGTTGTTTCTTTACATCAGTTGATATCATCTCAGGCATTTCAGGTGTATGGCTTATATTTTCTTCTGTGTCCATGTCTCCTAAGTTTGCTTCGGTTGGGCTGGAAGTTTGAGGTTGCGTTTTGCTCTTTTGCTGTTTTCCTATATTTCCAGGTTTCCAGCAATGTTTAAAGGCTTCCCCTGTGCACTTAGAATCACCTGCCCCACTTTTGGTTTGCTGGGTGTGGGCCAGCTAGGCCTCTGGGGACTCCTGTTGGACCTCCTGTGATTTCAGACACAGAGCGTAGTCTTGCCACCTGGGAGCCACATTCCAAGGCTTCCCTGTGTGCTGAGTTTCAATTCATGCATGCTCTGAGCCTGGGACTGAATTTAGGCCCCCGCCAGCTGTTTGGAGTTCACTGGGTATCTAATCTGTTAGAGAGTTCTCAGCTATGCAGATAGGATGGGCAGAGTAAAAAATATTTTTGTTTCCTACAAGAGTCAAAGCACCTTTGTGCTATTATTTTGGGAGTTAACAATATTTACAACTTTTCTTAAAAATATTGAATCAATTTACTTCTCTCAGCTGGATGTAGCAACAGTTTTCATCTTGGCATATAAACTTGGGATTCTCACCTTCATTGTCCAGCCACCTAGGGTGACTGCAACACATGCTTAGTTTTGTAAGTGAAGACACAGGTGGAGAAAATTCTCTTCTACATAGCTTTCTCTTGTTTTTGTTTTAAAACCTAACCTTGTTCCACCCAAATATGAGCACAATTCTTGGTCCTAGAATTTAGCAGTTTGCTTCCAAGTTAGTTGGGAGAAAGATTTTAAAAGCCTGTATTATTTGCTGTTTAAAATGTTTTATTAGGAATATATATTTAAGAATATATAATGGTAGTAAGGAGAAGGCAGAGCAAAAAAATTGGTAAGAATTTTAAAATAATGTAAGATCTTCACACTTTTAAAGCTTAAAGTTTGGTTTTCTGTGAGGATAAGAAAAGGATATAGGGATGAAGGAGATAAGAGGCTTGGAAGGGAAAATAAAAAAGATTAAAATAATACATATATATTCTTCACAATCAATATATTCATTATGTGTAACAAATATGTACTAACAAATTTTTGTGAAGCAGATAAAATGTGTTTTAAATCTACTAATTAAATAAGCATTTTAAAAAAGACTACAGTACTCCAGCATTACTTCAGATACAATTGGCCCTGTGCATCTTAGAATTCTGCATCTGTAGACTTAACCACTCAGAGTTAAAAATATTCAGAAAAGTAAATTGTATTTGTTCTAAACATGTAAACTTCTTTTTCTTGTCATTATTTCCTAAACAATGCAGCATGACATTTCCATAGGTTTTACATTGTATTAGGCAGTATAAGTAATCTAAAAATGAATTAAAGCATATGGAAAGATATTTGTAGGATATATGTAAATATTATTCCATCCTGTTATGCCATTTTATATAAGGAACTTGATTATCCTTGGACTTTGATATCCACAAGGGGTCCTGAAAACAACCCCATGCATAAAAGGGATGTTTGTATTTTAATACATCTATATTTGTCATGAGAGAAAAAGAAGCTGTGTATAGAGTTGGTATATTTAGACTTATTAAAAAATCCAGTTGTAAAGGAAAACACTATTTTATGAAACTAGAATAGATAAGTGCTATTACCAAGATAGGTATCTATGAAGAAATTTCCAGTGGTCAGGCATAGTAGTACATGCCTATAATCCCAGCACTCAGGAGGCTGAGGCGGGAGGATCATTGTAAGTTTGAGACCATCCTGAGCTACTAAGGGAGTTCAAGGGCAGCCCAAACTGCATAGTGAGACTCTGTCTCAAAAACAACAACAACAAAAATTTCCAGTGGCCAAACTTATAACTTTTTTTCAAAATAACTTTTTCATTGTATTCTGAAAGCAAATCCAAATACATTTTCAGCATCTGTAATTATGAAAAATGGCCTTTCTGGCCTATCTCATTCATTACTTTTGCAATTTAGATAGTTTCTTCCTCTTTTATAGTTATTCTCTAGAATTAGATAAAGGAGGCCAAGATGAAGCAGCAAATCAAACAGTTGTACCTGAATATGATGGATATAAAAACATCACAGGGGACATCAAGAATCTAAACACAATTAAGTCTCATGTCACTTTGCAAAGACATATTCTGAGAATTTGTAGTTGGGTAATTTAATCATTGTACAAACATTGTACAGTGCAGTTAAACAAACTGAGATGCTTACTGTGTTACTAAGTAAAATGGTAATTATGAGACTATGGTCATATGTGTGGTTCATTGCTAATCAAAACACTGTTATGTGGCTTTTGACTATACCAAGACAGAAACAGGAAGATATTAAATGCTTAGGGAAAATATTTGCTAAACTCAAAGTCATTAAGCAGCTCTTGTATATTTAAGACAGACCCTGAAACCTTCCAAACATTCAAAAGTTAGAGAAGGCTACCATATGTCACACTAATGGATCCCCTGTTCCCTTGTTACCTGCAGTAGCTCTGATTAATGAAAGACAAGCCATGAATGATACAAGTGATTACACCACATAAGTTAGGATGCAGACAGGCCATGGCTTGATTAGATTCTGGAACAAGCACCTCTTCTCTCCTGGGGTATGGATGTCCAGAGCACAGTGGTCATCTGTTAAATAGTGGCAGATGAAGGTTACCAAGCACTAGCTTAGAATTTAATACTGCCTTTCTCAGAGCTGCCTTAAAGCATGTCCTACCAATCCCTCCAATAACTATGAGAACAAGAACATAGATGAGAAGTCAAAATTTAAAATATAAAAAGATTTAATGTGATGAAGGAACCCATATGGTACAAGCCATGGAAAAGCACAGGTGTGTTCCTAGCTTTACTTATGATAAGGTTTTGTGATTTCCAGTTTGTAAATATTCTTAACTAAGAACCTATTCTTTTGTACCTTAACAGATCATTGACTTTGGTCAAATGTTCAGATTTGTAAGGTAAAAGAACAAAAAGGGATATATACCTAACTTTCCAAAGCTATTGACTACAAGAACCAACAAGTGAAAGATTATATGTTATAATACTCTTACATATTTAGATTTGTGTCCTCAGGCTGCAAAGATATGTATTGTTAATATTCATATTTTTTCTACCCTATCTTTGCTACAGTACTCTAACAACTAATAACTTGTCTGCCTGTGGAAAGAAGCCTCATGAAAATTCTTTTATTTCTGGGCAGAAATAGCTTTTTAAGTACAATTTGAATACTCTTTGCAAGCAAAGTCAGGTTTTGCAAACTAGGAAATATCTGATTCTTATTTTCAAGTTATAATGGAAGAGACCTACCTACACTGCCTTCATATTTGGCCTGCCTGGGATTCAGCTAATACAATCTGTTAAAGAATTATAGCTGAACACCAATACTATCTTTCCTACTTCTGTGGCTGATGACTTTGAAGGCTTAATTTGTGTACAAATCCCAACATGGGGGGTGGGGGTGGCGGGTAAAGAGATCTTTTCTAAAAGGACCAGTCTCTATTTAGAAGGTTTTAATGTCCCAATTAATGCCATTTGAATTTCAAGCATTTGACATCCAGACCATTAATAAAACAAGGGAATCTGAAAGCTTAGAAGTAGAGGCAGGTTCTATGCTTTCAAAAAATTTGTAATGAATTTGGCAAATCAAGATCTACATAGGGAAAGTTCTCACAAAAACAATGATTAGTTGCCCAACATATATAGCAAAAAGAACATCAGCCATTCATAAAAGATTACTGAATTGAGGTACTGGAAACAGATTTTACAGAGGAGATATCATCTCAGCTTGTCCTTAATTATGGAAAGCTCTTACATAAAATCCAAAGACTGAGGGTAGGAAGAAATATTCAGGTTATACATAAGTACTTGAGTGTAGACTTCATGAGATCTCAGTGCATTTGGAAATTGTATTACTTACTTAAGGGGTAAAAATTTGAAGTATTTTAAGAAAGAAAAATGAAGGGAGGGTACCAGGGCACTAACAGGTAGGAAGCCATAGGTTAGTTCCTTAGGAGAAACAAATGAGTGTGTGTGTGTGTGTGTGGGTGGGTGGGTGTGAGAGAGAGAGAGAGAGAGAGCGAGAGACAGAGAGAGAGAGAGAGAGAGAGAGAGAGAGAGAGAGAGAGAGAGAGAGATTTTTGAAAAAATGAGTGATTATTTTCTGGAGCATTGGTAAGATTTATTATGTAGTTCATGTTCCTGGTCATGTGGAACACAAGCATGAAGAGCAATGAAAACATTCTAAAATCGAATCAAAGAAGCCTGTAAAATAAAGCAAATGAATAAATTGAAAATAATACAAAGTTGGATATATGAGATCTACAGTGAAGTCTGTAGTCTGTTTGTTCAAGTGTAGCATGGGGGTTACCGAGGGAGGAATATGGTGCAATGAGAATTAGGGGTACAGCTCAGGGCATTAGCAAAGGGCCAGGTGAGAGAAGACACTAGAATCATAGAAGCTTCCATCAAAAGCAATGGGCAGATGGTAAATCAATAGAGGAAATTGAGTCACCTAGTGTTATAGAACCAGTTATATAGAAGGCAGGACAATAGAGGGACATGGGAAAGGAAAATCTAAGGGTGCTGATTGTCAGGTTCACGGCACAGGCTACATGATAGAATCATTTACCAAGTTAAATAAACATTTATAAATGAATAGCAAATGGTGGGGGAAAAATTAGTTCCTTTTCAGGCCCATTTGGCTGATAGTATTTACAGGCTATTATACATAATTTTCCTTAAAAAATCCTCACCAAATATAAAGTTTCAAGGGAAAGAAAATCAAATAAATCAGAAAAGTTTTTGGCTATTTCAACATTGACAGATAAAATATTTATACGTACGTGTGCTGTAAGAGTTGAATATTGTATATTTGTTCCTATAAAACTTATAAAATGTACCATTAAGAGTAAAATTGTCTTGCAAAATCAGTGAGGCTATCAAATACATCTGTCAAGTATGGCAGGAAAATCAAGAATAAAGGCTCCAAAATGCCAAGAATTTGGCTATTCGCCAAGAAATAAGGGGAGCAATCTGTTAAGTACTGCCCTCTTGTGCTCAATTAGTAAGCAAAACCAAATTATGCAAGACACAAAAGGGGGAGGGAAAATATTAGCATCAACAAATAGCCTTATGATAGCCGAAAACCGAATCATGCTTCTATTGTGCAGCTGAGACCACTAAAGATCATGGAGTGGCTTGGCTTCGGTCACAGGTCTTATTGACAAAAAAGCAGGAATAGAATTTAGCTCTGATTTCCCAGCAATATTCTTTTCTTGATAAATATTCCCTTTTATAAATATATTTCATAGATTCATAGGTTACATTTCTCACATTCACACTTTATTCATGCATCAGTTATAAAAAGAAACTCCATCCCCCAAAAAAGGAAGGTCTTATACAACTATACCACTAAACACAGGTCAAATTCAGGAAAAATGCCCATTCTGTATGCAAATATGTAACCAAAGACCACAGAAAGAAATCAATCATGAAACCTAGATAACTTTGACTGAAAACACTAACTCATTTCTAGAAATGAATAATTAACTCAAGCTAAATAAGTGTATATTTTGATTTGCAAATATATTTTTACTTATCTACCTTGGGACAAAGAGATTGCAATACAGAACTGAGGTTTTTCTCAAAGATTGATTCTGATCAATCTTACGTTACTTTTAGATTCACATTGTCACCATGGGCAAAAATGACTTTTGTTCTCTGAGGCTTGTCTTCTATTAATCACTACTCAGTCTATTACAGAGAGATGTAATGTGTGATGGTAAATATTCTCCTTCCATACAGGCCTCCATATTCTCCTCTATGACGTAGTTAAGGCAGTTACTATTAATTCATTGGCATATAGAATTAAACCTATTTGCCATCTCTGATTAAGTTGAACCCACTGGCAATTGTTTTGTATATTAAAAAACGTATTTCCAAAGCTCCATGAACCACAAAGCCATTTTAAGAATTATGAGGCTGAGACTCTACCAATGGGTTTAAATAACTTTCAGCTCCCAAATTCTAAGATTGTGTGTAGTGATCTGATCTAATAACAAACAATTTGAAAAATGGAAAATATATCTTTCAATATCAACACACATACATCTTAAATGCAAATTGAAAGGGAAAAGAGAATGTTTTATAAGTGTCTTCATAAAAACTAATGTACAACAAAAACATTTCCCAATCTATAGCTAATACAATCAAGGAGGACATTTAATTAGCAATTAGTCTGATTAACATTCCATGGAGATTAATTTGTTTTGCCAGATGGGCTTCATAAAAATAATTCTTGAAAGATTTCTGCAAAAATAAACTAATTATAGGATTTCAGAAGAGGTAGAAATTTCAAACAACTATAACCAAGAATAAAATATTATGTTCAAGTTATAAGTCTTCGAGATGACTAGGAAATTAAAAATGGAAAAAGATGTTTCTGGATATTCTTAGTAAAGATCCCAAGCCGAGGTCCAGGAAGAGTCTGTTCAGAAGGTTGAATCCAGAAGTGACACAGAGATGGGAGAGGCAAGCGAGCTGTGCATGAAGGGCAAATCCCAGTTAAGCACTGGGAAAGCACCCTGGACCAAGTTCAAGGGAAGTTCCAAAGCACAGAAGAAAAGCGCAAGTAGGTGTGGAGCCCATGAGGAACTCTGCTGAACATCTGCCTGGCAGCCACATAGGCTGACTTCCCCACACATCCACAGCTTATTGTCCCTCATCAGGATGCCATCAATTGTTAGACATCTGTCCTAGAGCTGTGATGAATCTTCTCTTGCAAACAAAGGAGCAATATTCATTGCATGATTTTTATCAGATACTGAACTAGAAACCTGTTTGGGTATACATAATAATACACAAGATAGGAAGAGGTGTTTTCTCACCAAAATCTCTATTTTCTTCCTGACACACAGTGTTAGTCTATATTGTACCTAGACGTGGTAAACATACTAAGTTATGGGCATTGGCACTTGGGGGTAGGAGGATGATGCATTCTCACATCAGAGCATCATCTCATAAAAGCTCTCCATATGTGATCCACCGTCTTTCTCCATTTGGTGGTGACTGGAGAGCAGTGTTGCAAGGACCTAGAGCAGTGATGGTGAACCTTTTAGAGACCAAGTGACAAATGCAACCCCAAACCCACTCATTTGTACAAAGTGCCAATGCTTCAGTTAAACTGAGGTTTTGGTTTAGAAACAATTCATATCTTAATGTATTTTGTCTTAAAAGAAAAGCACAGTAACATAAGTGCCACTGAGCTAGACAGCACATCCTTGATGATTACAAACAATGTTTTTCTACTTGTGAATATGTACAGCAGACTGTCACATTACATGAGAGAGAGAGAGAGAGAGAGAGAGAGAGAGAGAGAGACTGAGACTTGTTTGCTATGGAAGCTAGTATTTCTTATTCTTCATCAATACATCTGTTAGCTAACATAATTCCTATAAAATTTGGTTGTAATAGTGATATTATCTTAACATAGAAAACTAGCAAAATAATCAAATCAGAAATTTAAATCCAGGTCTGTCAGACTCTAGATCTACTGTCTTCCACCAAATAATCTAGTAAACAAAACACAAATCAAATAAGGCATGTGTTATGTTTTCTTTTGCTTTGATTGAGATGAAATTCATTTTGAGGGAACTCAGTAAACTCCAGATATCAACCCAATATCTGCATAGTTCCAAAATCTTTGATCATCTCAAGGAGATTCCACTAGGTAATTACTCTTTACTTCCTACTCCAGCCCCTCGCAACCAAATATATGATTTCTATCTGTGTGAATTTAATACCTTAGATCTTTCATAAAATTAGAAATATACTACATGAGACCTATTGTGTCTGGCTTTATTTGCTTAGTGTAATTTTTGAGGTTTCTTCACAATGTATCATATGTCAGTATTTCTTTCATTCTTATGCATGAAAAATATTCCATTGTGTGCAATAATTTGTCTATTTCTACTTGTTGGCTATTGTGAGTAGTGCTTTCATGAATATCTACACACATATACTGGTTTAAATACCTGTCTCCCATTTTTTGAAGTATCTACCTAGAAGTAGATAAGTAATAAAGTAAGTCTATATGTAGTTTTTTGAGGAACTGTTAAACTGCTTCTGATGGAGGTTATATCATCTATGTCCCCTTTATCACTGTACATTATATTTTCAGAGATTTCTAAGCAATTCTTTATTTTTCCCCATAAAATTTCTATCCTCTCTTATTCTATAAACTTTCCTCATTCTTCAATACCCAGCACAACTGTCACTTCCTCATTGAAGTCTTCCCTTACTTCTGATGACAGAATCTGTTGCACTTTTCCCCATGGCCCCCAAATACTTTACATATAGTATTATAGGTTCTTCTTGTCTCACATCTGTTTTCTCCTAAGACAAGTATCTTATTCATTATTGTGTTCTAATCCAAAGCACTCTTCTTGATACTAAGTAAACACAATATAAATGTTTCTTAAACTAAATTACCAATCTGTTAAGAAATTAATCAAATAATACAGTAATCAGTGCTGACCAGTATTGAAAGGAGACAGGACAAACTGTCAGGTCTATGAGCAAATGGGAGGAAGGGATTCCTCCTACTCAACAATACAGTGTTGAAGGTGCCAATCAAGGTGATGCCAGAACTAGACTGGGAATTAGGAGCTGTTTCCCCCAGTTAAGTGCTCCCCTTCTTTTGCAAGAAGAATGAAAAAGTGAAAGAAGAAACCAGAAACCTGACTTTCCCTGGCTTCAGTAAGGTAATCAAGTGAAGCCTATTTTGCCCTGCCTCTGCTAAGTCTTTTTGATCTCAGTTAATCTGCAAGAATTTTTCCCAACTGGAATTGAAAAGGGGAGTTTGCACTCTCAGTGAGAAAAAGTTCTCAATTTATACAAAATTCTCCTGCAGTTTTCCATCCAGGAGTACAGTAGCAACAAAAGAAAAAAACCAGTAAAATGTGTAGAAATGTGAGCCACCTTTAATGAGTGTGTGTTATCACATTGCTTTTTTAGGGGAGAAAAGTGACAAACCCAAAACCCACAGAGGAAAGTAAGAGCCAGTCAGAAAAGCAATTGTTTAAAGCATGTGGGAAGGACAGCAGAGCTCAGGATGCATCACCAAGCCAGTCTGACCCTCGGGACTCAATGCTTCCTGACGACTTGGGCAAGGATGCTGAGCTCTGAGTGGGACTGTGACACCGAGGCTGGAGGCAGCACCAGTTATGTGTGCTCAAGGAAGTGAATCTGAGAGCCAATTTTGCAGGCGAGATGGGCTGCATGTCTGTATTTCTTTTATTTGTCCCTTTAAAAAAATCAAAAATTCCATCAGCCTTCTTCCTTAACCTTAATATTTGATATTTGGTAGCTAAATAGACCTGAACCATAAATAAGCCATTCACAGAGGGCAAGTTTCAGTGTCAACAACCTTAATCTTTAGCATTTGGGAGTTTGAGGAATTTTTTTTGCTAAATGAAATTGTATTGGATGTATTTAAAGAAATAGTATGTCAAGAGCTATGTTTTCTTAATATACTTACCCTTAGTAGCAAATGCTAATGATAATTATATTTTGCCAAGTTAAAAATGATTGATCTATTGAACAATGAACTTGTTACTACTATACTGAAGTGACTAAATAATAAATTTCTATCTTTGCCCAATAAACTCATGGGAGGTAAAAATAGCAAAACAAGAATATCAGGACTCATTTGGCCAGCAACATAGAAAACTATGTTTAGATAAAACTTATCAATGATCTCTAAAGCTATTAAGTAAAAAATTTGATGATAAGGTATTTGCAAGATGTGATCAAAATATATTGTGAAAGTTTAAATAAAAAATTATTGCAATGAAAGATGCGTTGCCATTAATCTCCCTCAAAACATTCCTTCTTGCTTCAAACATGCTTTTTAAAAAAAAAAACAGTATTAGTACCACTACTTTTTTAAGCAGTTCTGGAAGTCTTCATAAGATGTGGTCAAAATGTGATGTACACTGTGCCATCTAACGGAAAGGCAGGCTTGCAAAAACAGTACAATGTGTTCTTATCCACTTTATTCACCATGTCTGGTGCCTTAAAACTTAGGGCTCTTCCCCAAAGCCAAAGTGACAATGAAAGGTATACATTTTTGATTGAGATCACAGAAGCAGCTACAAGAGCACAATTTAAGATACTCCTGAAAGAGAACTTGTAGAACTGCTTCCTAAACTGACAAGGACAGTGGGGTAAGTGTTTTTGGAGTGGGGAAGAATTTTGAAGGGAATTTGTGGCTACATAGTTTGTTCTAAAATATTTTTTAATTTAAATGTTCACTATTTTCATATCTCATAATTGAGTGGTCTTCAGCTTGTTTTCTTTTTATTTTGAGGTAAATTAATGGTGATTGTCTTTTGCCATAATTTTTAAAGACTTAAATATTCAGCATATTTCAGTCATACTTAACACTTTGCCTCAAAGTGTCCCTCCAAATGAAACAAAACTACTAAGGGAAAATAGTAGCTTAAGGAAAAAATATAGTAGACACCATACTAATCAGGACTCAACACTTACTATTACCTGTAGTGAGACAGAAATCTCACATTTCCCAGCAAGACGCACCAAGATAAAGCGTTACTCTACGATATTCCTAGAAAAAAATGCATAACCTGAAGAAGCTATGAAGAAATATCACATAAAGAATAATTAAGGGAAAAAAACTGGCTTATCCTTTTCAAAATCCTCACAAAAGAAGTTGGGAGTGGTGGTATGCACCTGAAATCCCAGCCCTCTGGAAAACTCAGGCAAGAGAATCATGAGTTTGAGCCTAGCCTGGGAAACTGCGTTGACTTAGCAAAACTCTGCCTCAAAATAAAAAATAAAAAATTAAAAAAGGGATTAGAGCAAAGTTACAAAAGACAGACTGAAAAAATCTTTCCTTATTTTAGAAAATTGAAAAAAATAAAACACAACAAAACACAGAAGACAATGAATGACAATGTGTCATCCTGAATTTGGTAATAGGCCAGAAAAAAATTTATTATAAAGGACTTTAGTGGACTAGTTGATCAAATTTGATTGAAGTATGCACATTAAATAACAGCACAGATATCAATATTAATGTTCTGATATTCATTATTATACTATGATTATATGAGGAAATGTCTTTGTTTTTTGGAAGTATACAACGAAATATATGATGATAACCATTATTTCCAAATATTTGAAAAATAAAACAATCATATAATAATGTGTACTAAACACAGATAAACACTCCCACACACATGCACTTCTACACAACCACCACACACATACACACACATATGCATGTAGAAGCAAAGGGGGAAGAAAGGGCAACAGAGCAAACACGTGACGTGTTGGCATCTGAGCATTCTGCGTGGAAGGCTAACTGAAGAGAGCTCTTTGTACTTGCACTATTTTTGAAAATTTTCAGCAAGTATGAAGTTCTGATTTGAAGTGAAAAATGTCTCTCAGAGTCCAAGCAGACCAGCTCTCGACTGTACAAGAGGTCATGGCAAATCTAAACCCTTAGCCTCTGAGGCTCTCTCAGCCACAGCTCGAGTCCTCACACACATAAACTTGGTCTTGAGATCTGCACCAAGCTGCTAACTTGGAAGCACTGCAAGCCTCCACAGTTCACAGAAGTGAACGTTCTCTTGGCTGTGCCCACCAGTACCTTTTTGGGAACAGACAAGATTGTACTCTTAGACACAGAAGGTCCTCTCTCTTCTCCCTCAATGAAAGTGTCACATCCATGGATAGGTAAGGAAGAAACTGGACCCTGTAAATGGACTCCTTACTTTCAAGAAAGTTAAGAGTACAACTGCTACTTTCATTCAGATTTGTGTGTGTGTTCAAATTTCACTCCTATGTCTTTAATACCTGTGCAACTACAGGCAAATTGCTCGGTTTCTATTTCTGTACAATGAGCATAACATACCATTAATTGTTATTAGGATTACTGGAAGAGTTAAATGAGATAATCCCCATACAGCCATCGGCACAGGCTCTATAGTTAGTAAGCACTCAGCACATGTGAATTGTTAACATGACTAAAAAAGAATGCCTGATAGATATCCAGCTCCAGATGCTCATTTCTGAAAAAGTGAGCTACAAAATAATCCATTTGATAGAAGATTTTTCATGTATATTCAGAGTCAACTCTCAAATACCTGAGTAGTTAACATTTTTTGCCAGAAACACAGTCATTCAATAACTACTTTCCTTCTATCTTCTTCATTAAGGAAACCGATCATTAAATTAGAAAGTGAATTAGAAAGAACCGAAATGTCCATCAGCAGGAAACTATCTAAATACTTTATGATACTCTCCTTCTTAGGAATGATAGGAAGTAATTAAGAAGAATGAGGCAGATTAAAATGTACTAGAATGGGAGGGTATCCAATTCACACTGTGCAGTAAGGGGAAAAGAACAAATAGAAAAATACAATTTCTAGTTTGTGTGCAATTCCTTTAAATGTGCACAAAGAAAGAAAAGGGAATTGGGCAGTTATATTCAAAATAGTTAAGAAGCAAATGGGAAATGGAATTGAGAAGACAATAGAAAAGGTTTAGATTCTTTTGTATACATTACTGGTAGCAGCTGTTCATTAGGACATTTCAGTAAAAAGCATTATTTGTACACTCACAAGGCTACTGAGAGTTTTGTGTATTTTATATATATACTTCATTATCTATTTTATCCATTATACCTATTGTATACTGTATTATATATTATACTTAGTATATATAATACACATGTATATATAATTACAGAATTTATCAGAGCTTCTAGCTAGTGGATCCAACCATTGTTCCCAGAGATCCATGTCAATTTGTCATAGTATCTGAGTAGATATGAGGTTGATCTGGGACAGAAAGGAATAAACCACAACACTTGTCAACTAATAGAAACAAATAGTTCTTAAGCATTCACATGATTTCTTAACTTTGTTGCTTAGGTAGCAAAATAAGCATGACAGAAAATCAACACATTTCATATTATTATTTTATGGTTAGAATGAGAGACTATTGGTTAAAATTGGAATCACTGTGGAGAAAAGTGTAACTGCAACAAAGTTATATGTTCAGTAGGTGTATTTTTTATGAAGAAATATTTTAAACATGAGAACCATAGAGGGAAAATGAACAAAAATAACCCCCAATAAATGAAAGCTATAAAATGAAAGCATGAAGTCCAAGGGTAAATTGTCTAGTCCAAAGTCACATGGGAAATTAGTGCTGTGGTTGTGGAGTCAGTCGGGTGTAAGGGCCATTGAACTCCTACCCATGAGTATGAGGTCCAGCATCAAGGATGAGAGACTACGCCCAAGGAAAGCTGCTCGTGCCAATCTGCACTGACTGTGTCATCCGAAAGTGCAAGCCTGATCTTGTTGCCATTCCTTCTTCCAAGAGAAGCCAGATGCCTACAAGACATATCCTGACTGGTGAACACTCCCAACACACATAACATGTTCACATATGGAAAACAGAAAGCAGCTATGGGAAGAACCAGTTCTGCAGACGGTATTCACCACCTTTGGATCTAAGGCTATTGTTTCCTTGGTAAGATTTTCTATCTCTGGTTCTGTTTGGTTGGTCCCCAGACTCCATCATGCTCATGGATTTTATTCTAAAAGTAAAATTTAAAAAGGAAGCAGCAATTACAAGGTACCAGATGAGAAACTAAGGCTCAGAACCACAGCAAAGAAAGAAGATTTAATTAGAAACAAGAAGCAGATTCTGTTTGAATCTCTGTTCTCTTTGAAAAGCATGGAATTGAATAGGCCATGAAGAATTCTTCATGTGCTTCTATGTATGATTCAATTCAATTCTATATGTGATTCAATTTCTATAAGAGAACTAAATTGGGGATGCTATGGAAAGCTGCTAGGGTAGTTGATACATTCAAGCTGAATCAATGAAAAGATGTGAATAGAAGAAAAGCCACTGAAATAGAATTCCAGGTAGAAGAAGGTGGAGGTATCACAGGCTGAAAAACCACCAGAGCAAAATCCTTGGTGTGCTGATGGAGAGAATATGAAATAGTATGGTAGAGATAGGATGCACCAAGGAGTAGGGAGTGTCCATGAGGTCAGCGTGAATGCCGTTCTATAAGAGAAAAAACTAAGAAAAGGCTCTTAGGAGGTGACATGATTCTCCTCCTGCTTTAGATGTTCTCTGGCATGGAACAAATAACTTTTTCTTAGTACAGATTTCCAGTACTTAACGTTTACATTCTGTGGGAGGAGTTGGCACGCATACATAGCTCATCTTTATTCCTTTTTTCATTCCCTTCTCCTCCCTTTTCCTCCCTCTTTCCATCTCCTGATTTTTTTCCCATGTGAGAAAGAGCTATCTCCCTAATGATTATCTATCTTTTATGTATTTTACACTTTACTTATCATTTGGTAGGCTGAGAAAAGACTGAATGTAATTGTTGTTGGGGACATGAATTAGTACAGAAGCAGTGAGCATGAGAAAGGAGTGATGTGTATGGGTCACTGCAGAGGTGTGATTCATGGAGCTGCCCACTGAAATCAGTGTCTGTATCATAGCAGCAGAGTGACTTTGAGACTTTGTAAAGGTCTTGGAGGGAAGATTGAGTTTGGGAACATGGAAAGCCTGGGGTGGGAGAGATGTGTCTCTTGTTAAGAGCCTGAATTCTCCTGCTTAGGGATGGTGAACAAGTGGAGTGATGGGGCTGTGGGGCTCAGCAGGGTATTGAAATTGCTGATTCTGATTTGAAAGACAAATAAGAATTAGAGATTAAAATTTACTTTTCAGCAGAACAGAATTTGTAAGATCAAAATTGTGGAAGTGATTGAGGTTCTTCATAGAGTGAGATGATGCAAAGTGTCAGGGAGAAGGGACTTGGCAGTACAATGGGAGAGAATGCCTACATTTAAAGGTATCAGGATGAAGATACCAAATAAGGAAAAAGAAATTTAAAATGATCATAACTTTCAGTTGTCAGGGACTTTGTTATTGCCATATTTTGGGCAATGTCTCCTTGTATTATATTTAATTCTCACAATAACATTGTGAAGCAGCTGAAACTCAGAGAGGTTAAGGAACTCGAGTAAGGATATAAATATCCAGGTTCACAGAACACAACATACAAATGGCTAATAAACATCTGAAAAGATGCTCAAATTCTGTGGTAGCTAGGAAATGCATGGGATTTGTAAACATTTTTACAAGTACTATAAATACTTCGAGGAAGGGCTACTGAAACATTGTTGGTGGAATATGAAATGGTACAGTTTTTTTTAGAAGGCCAACTGGCAGCATCCATTAACATTAAAAATACACATTACATATTAATTGAACATATACATGTGTTTGGTCTAACTACAGTATAAATGTCTGAAAACGAAGGGAATATCCATCAATGCATCAATGGTTGAATAATCTTTGACGCTCTCATATTTAAAAGAATGAGCTGATAAAAAATGATCACATTGAGATATTTATAAATAAATGGACACAACTTGAGACCATACTCATAAGCGAAATAAACCAGACTCACAGATGTAAATACCGTATAGTCTCCCTAGTATGAGAGTTGGTAAGAGTATATAAGATTTTATGGTAAGCATGAGTCCTCATCTCATAGCTTTGAAGCCTTTCAATGTTTTCACTCATCAGTTGGAATGGTTTTATTCTGTTTTGTTTGACTATATCATGTGTGATGGTATGAACAGCTGTTTTGAAGAAAACAAAACATTATGACAGCTATTGCTGATTTAATATCATCCTTCTTAGAAGTCCTACCATGCTTCTATTCTTCTACTACCATTGGTTCTATCTATCACATTGTTTCTTATTGGAATTTGAATATGTGTGATAGTATAAACAAAAATTTTTTATCAAAAATGAGATATTATAGTACCCATTGATCATTCTCTGTTATTCAGTTCAGAATTCTTTCCCTGTAATTCTTTCACTCTTTGAATGGTTTTATAACATTTTTTTATGTTTGATATTATTGTATTTGAAACTATGCTCAACTATAGCAGAGAAAGAGATATTGTGATAACTACTGTTAATGTCTGGTTGTCTTAATGTAAAGTACTGTGTTGCCTATGTTGTCCTGTTCTGATCTGCTCTGTTCTGCCCTCTTTTGTTTTATTCTCTTTAAAATTAAAAAAAATAAAAAAATAAAAGAATGAGCTGAACACATTTCTATAATGAACTATTAAGTGAGTAAGACAAGAAGCAGAGAAGATTAGAAAATGTGATCCCACTTTCTAGAAAATAAAATAAAAAATACACATTTAACATTTCCTCTGTGCATACAGATGTCACGTCACATTACAAGCAGTACTGTTAGGATTTAGGTTCAGATCTGTCTGATTTCAAAGCTCAAATATTTGACCACTAGGAAAAAAAGAAGAAATATTGTCAGGTAAATGACTGTAGAAAAGATTAAATGAGCTGAAGCAAAAGAAAAGCTTTTAGATTTAGCAATGAGGAGGCCATGTGTGGCCTTTGGAAGAGAGGTTTCTCTAGAACTGTTGGCCAGATGCTGGGGGCCAGGGGCACAGGCGTACTAAGGAAGTGATGTGGATCAATGCTGACAACAAAGGCTGTGGGTTTGGTAGGAGAAAGGAGGGCTGAGACAGTTTTCTTGTGTGTTTTAAGCAGGTGGTTGTTCTGAGGTTTTGCATTATTCTATCTTGTTAAGTTTGAGACTGCCTTAGTACACCGTACGTTAAGAGAGAAGATTAGATGTGAGAGAATGGTCAGGTACCAGAATGGTTGCAGGGAAAGCTGGGTGGTTGCTTATTGATCTTTCTCTCCTGAACCTTTTCTAGGCAATGCCTCTAAAAGATAAATCACTTCTTTCAGACATACTAGTTCAAGATTCCTAAGCGGAAGCAATAAATACATCCACAGATCTGAGAAAGCCAGCCATTACTTCCACTCACTTCTACCCAGTGGTAAGATTCTGAAATACCAGCAGTGACTTGTCTGAAAGCAAAGACAGCTAAAGAAATACAATTGCTTTGAGTAAAAGAAGACATTTGAGAGCAAACATCATGTTGGGACAATTCAGGTTGGTATCTGCCTCTGCACCTGTCAGTCAGGGCCTTATACTGGCTTTGTTCTTCTGTCTCATATCCCCTGCAGATTGGTTCTTGAACATTCTTACCAGTGTTTCTGGGCAGGTTTACCTGATACCTGTTCTTAATCCTAATCAAGTTAAAAGGATGGGAGAAATTACTAAATCCTCTCCCTGCACTTCTACCTTAGCGGCTAATACAAAAGACTGCCAAAAAGTTGTATGTCCTGTCTCGCAGTGAAGTAGTGACTGCTTGCTACTCCTGCACAGCTGGCACCATTTGCTAGCTCTCCCTCTGCTGAGACTGTTCATCAGTGGAATACAGCTCCTCTGCCTTGGTGGAGTGAGCTCAACAGGGCAGAACTCCCCAACTCAAATCTCTACCCGCTCCAGCTCTCTGAGGTGAGGGAAGGAAATCAACTCAAGAACAAAGAACAGGCAGCGTTATTTTGGTCTCCAGTGCAAACTGCAAGCATTTCCCAACCTGCCTTTGCCCGCAAAGAGCGAAAACTGTATTTCATTCAATTCTTGTGCCTGTCATGATACAGAATCAGGAGGAATAGGATAAACTGGACTCTTCAACCTAAAGCCTAGTCCTGACATCACTGGGACTGTCATGCACCAGCCATAGCTCATCCATCTGTTCTTGCATCTACCCATTTTCCTCACCTGTGGTCTGAGCCTCACTGATAAGACAGTGCCTCCTTCTTAAAACCCAAGAAAAAAAGTGTAATTTAACAAAAATTAAAGTTTACATATTTAACAATGTAAGTTTGCCCTGAGTGTCACTTGGACAAGTGTCATTTCAACCATTTGACTCTTGTGTTGAAAAAATTTGATAAAATCATCATTTTTATTTCCTGTATTATTAACCTATAAAAATTAACAAAAAATGCAATTTTTGGTCATCCTGTATTTAAATAATTGGACTAGTAAACAGGATTAGATAAACACTTTCCTAATATGCATATGAATTACCCAGCTATCTTGTTAAAATGCAGGACCTAGATCAGTTGGTCTGGGCTGCACTCAGGCATCTGCATCAAGGAACATCCAAAGTGATACCAGATGGGCCATATTTTGAGTTGAAGGGTTGCATCAGTACTTACCAAACTTGGCTGCACTTTGCAATTACCTGGGGGACTTTTCAAAATCCCCAGCAATTAAATCACTATCTCTGACAATAAAACATATTCAACATTATTTTCTTTTTTTTTTTTTTTCAGGAGAATCTAGCATTTTTATTTAGCAATGCAGAGCTTAGCACTGAACTCAAGAAAGAAAAAGATATTTAAGAAAAGGTCTCTTTCTTTTTTTAATTTGAAAGAGAATAAAACAAAAGGAGGCAGTACAGAGCAGATCAGAACAGGACAGCATAGGCAATACAGTATTTTACATTAAGTCTACTGGACATCAACAGTAGCTAACACCATATCTCTTACTCTGCTATAGTTGAGCATAGCTTCAAATAGAATAATATCAAACATAACACAATAGTATAAAGCCATGCATAGAGTGAAAGAATTACAGGGCTTTCTGAACCGAATAACAGAAAATGATCAATGGGTACTATAATATCTGATTTTTGATAAAAAAGAAAAAAATTTGTTTGAACTATCACACATATTCAAATTCCAATAAGACACAATGTGATAGATAGGCCCAATGGTAGTAGAACAAAAAAAGCATGGTAGGACTTCTAAGAAGGATAATATTAAATCAGCAATAGTTGTCATAATGTTTTGTTTCCTTCAGAACAGCTATTCATACCATCAAGTATGATATAGTCAAACAAAACAGGATAACACCATTCCAACTGATGATTTAAAACTTTGAAAGACTTCGAATCTATGAGACGGGGACTCATGCTTACCGTATAGTCTTATATACTCTTATCAAATCTCATATTAGGGAGACTATATGGTATTTACCCTTTTGAGTTTGGTTTATTTCACTTAAGAGAATGGTCTCAAGTCGTGTCCATTTATTTATAAATATCTCGATGTGATCATTCTTTATAGCTGAGTAGTACTCCATTGTATAAAAATGCCACAAATTTTATCCATTCTTCAGTTGATGGGCACTTAGGTTGTTTCCAAGATCTAGCTATTACAAATTGTGCTGCTATAAACATGGGTGCACACATATCACTGTGGTATGATGTTTTCAGTTCTTCTGGGAATATGCCTAGAAGTGCAATAGCTGGGTCAAATGGGACTTCGATACCCAGCTTTTTGAGCACTCTCCAGACTGACCTCCACAGTCGTTGCACCAGTCTACACTCCCACCAACAGTGTAGAAGAGTTCCTTTTTCCCCACAGCCTCTCCAACACTTGTTGTTGGTAGTGTTTTTTATCTTGGCCATTCTTTCTGCAGTGAGATGGAATCTCAGTGTGGTTTTAATTTGCATTTCTCTCATGACTAATGATGATGAACATTTCTTTCATGTATTTATTTGCCATTCATATTTCCTCATCTGAGAACTGTGTATTCATTTCAGATGCCCATTTTTGGATTGGGTCTTTGAATTTCGAGGCTCTGATTTTTTTTAATTCTTTATAAGTTCTAGACAGAAGTCCTTTGTCTGAGGCGCTGTCCATGAAAATTTTTTCCCAATTTGTGGGTTTTCTTTTCACTCTGCTGGAAATCTCTTTTGACGTGCAGAAACTCTTTAATAAGATGTGGTCCCAGTTATTGATTCTGGGAAGTACTTCCCGTGTACTTTGGTTCTTGTTCATGAATTCTCTTCCTACCCCTATATCTTTGAGGTTTTTACCTATTTGTCTTCCAGCAGTTTTAGTGTTTCTGTTTTAATATTTAGATCTTTAATCCATTTAGATTTTAGTTTAGTGTAAGGTGATAGACATGGGTCTAGTTTTAGTATTCTGCATATGGACAACCAATTTTTCCAGCACCATTTGTTACAGAGACTGTCATTCTTCCAGCGAGCATGTTTGGCCCCTTTATCAAAGATGAGGTGGTTCAGTGAGTTTGCGGTTGTTGTTGCACCCTCCAACCTATTCCACTGATCCTCGGGTCTGTTTCTATTCCAGTACCATACTGACTTTATCACTGTAGCTTTGTAGTATAATTTTAAGTCGGGGATTGTGATGCCTCCTGCCTTGCCTTTGTTGCTTAGAATTGCCTTTGCTATTCTTGGTCTCTTCTGGTTCCAGATGAATTTTGGGAGTGATTTCTCTAGATCTATGAGGCATGTTAGTGGTATTTTGATTGGGATGGCATTGAATCTGTATAGTAATTTTGGGAGAATGGCCATTTTTACAATGTTTGTTCTTCCTATCCATAAACAGGGTATGTTTTTCCATTTTCTGAGGGCCTCTTCGATTTCCTTTTTCAGGGTATTACAATTTTCCGGGTATAGCTCTTTTACTTCTTTCGTGACATTAATTCCTAAGTATTTAATTTTTTTGGATGCTAGTGTAAAGGGTGTAGTTTCTCTTATTGCTCTCTCAGTACTTTTGTTGTTAGTGTATAGAAATGCTATTGATTTTTGTATATTGACTTTGTATCCAGCTACTTTGCTGAATTTGTTAATTATATCTAGGAGTCTTTCAATAGAGTTTTGGGGGTCTTCTATGTAAAGTATCATGTCATCTTCAAATAATGAGAATTTAACTTCCTCTTTTCCTATCTTTACTCCTTTTATTTCTCTTTCCTGTCTTATTGCTCTGGCTAGTATTCCCAGTACTATGTTGAATAGCAGTGGTGATAATTGACATCATTGTCTTGTGCCTGATTTTAAGGTAAAGGCTTTCAGTTTTTGACCATTCAATATGATGCTGACTGTTGGTTTGTCATAGATGGCCTTTACCATATTGAGATAAAGACCCTCTATTCAAATTCTCTGTAAGGTTCTTATCATGAATGAGTGTTGGACTTTATCAAAAGCTTTTTTGGCATCTATAGAGATGATCATGTGGTTCTTGCTTTGGGCTCTATTGATATGGTGGATTACATTGATTGTTTTGTGTATGTTGAACCATTCCTGCATTCCTGGGATGAATCCCACCTGGTCATGGTGTATAATCCTCTTGATGATTTGCTGCATCCTGTTTGCCAATATTTTATTGAGAATTTTTGCATCTATGTTCATCAGGGAGATTGGCCTATAGTTCTCTTTTTTCGTGGAGTCTTTCTCTGGTTTTGGTACTAGAGTGATATTTGCTTCCAGGAATGATTTAGGCAGAATTGCTTGCCTTTCAATTTCATTGAAGAGTTTCAGGAGTGTTGGAGTTAAGTCTTCTCTGTATTTCTTGTAGAATTCTGCAGTGAATCCATCTGGGCCTGGACTCTTCTTTGTAGGCAAGGACTTAATTACATTTGCAATTTCAGTAATAGAAATTGGGTTATTCAGCAGTTTTACATCTTCCTGATCCAGCTTTGGTAGTTCATATGTATCTAGGAATTTGTCTATGTCTTCAGTGTTATCGAACCTATGAGAGTAGAGGTTTTCAAAGTAGGTG
>PVJX010010652.1:0-2500 GCA_004027295.1 Dolichotis patagonum
ATTGAACTCACAACCTCGCACTTGACAGGCAGGCACTTAAGCCACTGAGCTAAATCCCCGGCCCATGTTGTTCTTTTCTGATCTGCTTTGTTTTGCCCTCTTGTTTTATTCTCTATAAAATAAAATAAAAAATCAATTTGGAGCCGGGATGTTCTAGCTCTTTTTCTATTGTGTTACCTTGGACAAATCACAGGGATGCTGTGACCTTGACTTATCTATAAAATATGATATAATTATATTCTACTCATCCCATAATATTTTGAAAAGATAAAAATACTTCTGATAGTACTTTGCAAATTTAAAAACAGTTCTATCACTGTAATATAACTTCACTCTTATTGTTGGCCATCTATACCAAAGACTGCAAGTTTTTGAATTGATGCATGAAGCTTGTGTATATATTACTTAGAAAGAATTCAAGGAACAAGAATGTGAAGAGAAAAAATTTTTACCATCATCCGCTGTCATGGGTGTTCCAAAAACGGAACTACAGGCATAGAAAGGTTGACGTGGGCTCAGTTCCTTACCAGATTTGACACAGTTTTATCCTTGTTCATGGTATCTTGGCACGCGATATTCTCATAAGCCAAACTGGTGCCTAGAACGAAAAGGAAACACAGAAAACAGCTGGAGGAGCATTAAATTGTAACAGAGGGTGGCGTTGAGGACAGACCGGTCCATGGCAACAGCCTTAATGTGTGAGACAAATTAGGTACTATAAAAATGTGTGGCCCCAGAGCCAGGAATGAAGCAACTGACCCACAAGAAGGCCAAGGCACGGAATATTTCCCAACAGAAACGAACATCTATATGAAGGGCCATTACGGTTGGAATCCAGGGTGTCTCTAGAAAACACTAATTATGCTGAAAGATTGCTTACTCATAGGCTTTGGGGAGTGCCTGGAATTCTGAGGCTCTGCATTGCATGTGCAGACTGATTCAGTGGAGAGATTATAATTTGATGGCATTATTGGGAGTGACGGAAAGTAGGAGGATGTAGGACCTAGTTGAAGGAAGTGGCTCATGGAGGGTGGCCCTGGGGACTATATCAGGTCTGCCACCCCTGCCTCTCCAGGTCTTCCTTCACTCTCTGCTTCTTGGCTGCTATGGATCTAGCGGCTTTTCTCTGCCAAGTTCTTTAGCTGGGATGTTTCTGCTTGGCACCAGCTAATCGTATACCTCCAAAACTGTGAGCCAAATAAACTTCTGTGCCTTTAAGCTGCAGGTGTCAGAATTTTATCCCAGCAAGGGACAGCTGAGCAATGCAATGCCCTTTCAAATAGGAGACTGGACTGCTTTAAAAAATAAAAATTCCACCTTTAAAAAATAAAAATCCCGCTGGAGCGTGCAACAGGCACGAGGGCAGGGTGGCAGCAGCAGACAGGCAGCAGTGTCTACTGGGACTGCATCTTCAGCCTTCACACTGTCACCATGAATTGTTATGTGGCAAACTACACAGGGTGTCTCAGTTCAAATTTCAATGGAAACATTGGAGGTTGTGACAATTTCTGAGACTCTCCTTGCTTTTGATGACCTTGACAGTTTTAAGGAGTACTCAGCAGAAATGGCTAGAGTATTGGAAGATCATAGCTTTTGGAAAACCAGTTAACATCCATTTGTTAAGAGCACTTTGACCACCATTCACTTTGCCATGGCACAGGGCAGCCTGCAGCTGGATATTCAGGTCCTCTATCATCTCCAACAACATTTCCCTGGAAATCCAGAGGGTGTGGTGTCTCGGTGACAAAGATGCCCACTGTCACCACTCTTATTCAATATAGTTCTGGAAACATTAGCCAGAGCAATTAGACAAGAGAGACATAAAAGGAATACAGATAGGAAAAGAGGAAGTTAAATTATCATTATTTGCAGATGACATGATACTCTACATAGGAACTCCACCAAAAGTTGACTAGATTTAATAAGCAAATTTAAGCTTATTACATTACATAAAGCAATGCAGTAGATGCAAAGTCAACACTTGAAAATCAATGGCATTCTTCTACACAAACAACAAACTCACTGAGAAAGAAACAAGAGAAACAAAACCTTTCACAATAGCATTCAAAAAGATGAAATCCTTAAGAATCAATCTAACAAAGGAAGTAAAAGATATATATATTGAAAATTACAGATCTCTTAAAAAGGAGATTGAAGAGGATCTCAGAAATCAGAAAGATAACCCTGTTCATGGATAGAAAGAACCAACATTGTGGACATGGCCATACTCCCAAAATTGCTGTACAGATTTAATACAACCCCAATCAAAATACCATTAGCATACCTCACAGATCTAGAGAAAACATTCCTAGAATTCATCTAGAAACACAAGAGACCTAGAATAACAAACACGATCCTGGGCAATAAAGGCAAGACAGGGCACATCACAGTCCCTGACTTGAAATTATACTACAAAACTACGGTGCTAAAAACAGTGTGGTACTGGAAAAAACCACCCAAAACAACAACAACAAAACCACCAGACTTGAGAATAAATGGG
>PVJX010010652.1:7500-56164 GCA_004027295.1 Dolichotis patagonum
CATCAGTGTAAGTCATGTTTTCTCTAAGCAGAACATTCTCCCATAAGCATAAAAGAACGTTTCTCGTTAAGGGACTATCACTCAACCTAAAACTTTGGACCTAGTGATAAAAATGGTTCTAGGTTTCTAGTCACAGAAATCATACATTTTAAAATTAATCTATAGCTCAAAGATGTGAGAGATTACATCTAAGTCAGTACCCATCACTTGGCATTCAAAGAGAGCCTCCCAAAACTGTGACCCAGCCTGCCAGTGCAAGCTTTTGAAAATCTCATTCAAACCTCTGAATTTCTCTCAAGAATTTCAAATTCTAGGGGCACTTTAGGACACTGGGCTTTATTGCTATACAATATTTATTTTTCTATCAAAAAATACAGTAAGACATGATTCCTTTTAATAACCTTTTTTATTTTGTTTTTACTATCGTGTACTTAGTAAGATTCAATCCAATACATTAAAACTGAAATCAGATGTATGAGAAACCTTTACTGACAATGAAAAATGAAGGCAAATATTACATAAAAATTTTTGCATAATTGAACATAGAGCTTATTAACCACCACAGGCAATAACAGATTTCTATGGAGAGATACTGTATGTCATACAGAGTTCAGAATCCATGCAAGAAAATAACAGCCCCAGAAAGGTGACTTGTAGCTAGAATAAATAGCAGCCTGCATCTGTTCAGCCCATTATGCTCTTTTATGTATTACTTCACCTAATTCTCCCCCAAACCCATTATACAATAAGTTTAGAAAAGCAGATTGACTCATTGTAGGTTAAGGAAATTAAGAACCATACATAAAGCAATTTCCCAAGAGCATCAGAATGGTGAAGCCAGACTGCAAACCTCAAACTTAACTCCAACCAGACCTTGAATCATAGTGTTAGAAAAGAAAGACTTCCCAACGACTGCCTTAAACTTATCAGTGATTTAAATAAAAACTCAAGTGTTCACCTCAAATGCTTAGAAAAATGTACAGACTTGGAAAAGAGTTTAAATCTATTGCTCTATCTTTTTGGTTTTTTTTTTTTTCATGCTTCATTGGTGCTTTAATTTTTTAATTTTCAAAATTCTTAGTTGACAAATAATAATTGTATACACTTATGGGGAATGGCATGATGTTTCAATGCACGTATACATTGTGGAATAATCAAATCAGAATAATTAGGATTATCCATCACCCGAAATCATCTTGGCCTTCACTGTCTGTGGGTCAGATCACACTCGACTGAAACCTCTCCTGACATCACATAATTTAATTTTACAAATTTCTTCGCAGGCCAGTTTGTGGCAGGAACAGTGATAAGGGTGCAGACACATGCAAACACAATCTTGGTCGCAGAAAAGCCCATAGATCAGCCAGGGGGTGGATTTGTAAAACAAATACTTTATAATTGATAGGCAGTGTTCCAGAGAGGAAAGTAGTATGCACAGAAGAGAATGAATATCGTGGGGCGATCCTTGGACTAAGCTTTGAAGAGAAATTTTACCTTATTACCTGCAACAGGTTAAACGACATTGGCCCTATCATTATATTATTTAAGTAAACTGGATTATTAATATATATTTATCACTGTATATATATGATACAGCCATAGAATTGGATAAATTGAGTATCCTTCAGTTTCACTGAGTATTACGCTTCCTAAAAACCATATAATTAATTTTTTAGTAGTAATAAAATCTTTTGTCTATTTACTATTCAGTAACATATTAAAAAGTTGTTACAATGTGTAGTTTGAAATAATACCTTCTCAATGATCATAAAACCACCCAATAAATAACATTTCCCAATCCTAACTTCATAAATTTGATCTAACAACACTTTTTCCTTTCTTACAACAAAAATCAAAGTAAGGATTTCTTTTTTCAAATGTTGTTTCAAATTTAAGTTTCTAATTAATAAAAGTGAGAGATACCCCCGCCTCTAAAGTTTCTGTTCCTGTGGGGTGTGAGGTAAGGGGCTAGGCAAAACTCAGCAAAAACATTACACCTTGTGCTTTATTTTCAGCATCAAAAGCCACCCCTGTTTATACAAACATTCTAAGCCTGCAGAAGAACCTCACCCCAGACACCAGCTTTAAGACCTGAACAGATTGTGAAAAAGATCATCTACTAGATATAGCTCAGAATCATGGAGAATCAAGAAACTGATTAGGAAAAGGATAATTCAGATGAGAGACTTACATGCAGAAGACTGGCTCAGGTCAATGAATCTGACACATCCCTACAGACAGCCCAGAGCAGGAAGAATGTCTTCCTGTTCCAGCCGTTCAAATATTAACCTGCATAACATTTGCATGGAAACCCATGGTCCGGCCCATTTGCACTTGACAGCAAGAGTCTGATGCAAGGTGGGGTGAGTCTAATGTAGGGTAGGCAAGGTGCTCACGGAAGAGAGAGAGAGGGCTGGGTCAACAAACACACCCCCCCCAAGTCTGTCTGTCTGTCTCTCTCTCTCTCTCTCTCACACACACACACACACACACACACACGCACGCACACACATGCATAAGGGAGCAGTATTGTTTTAATATGGAGATAGAAAAATGTGAATAATAATAAGATAACTTTTAAGATATTGGAAAGGACACTCAAATGACCTAGATCATCTGCCAGGATTATTTTGTTCTCCTAAAAGATTAAATGTCTCTTATAGATTTTATGATCAGAAACTCTTCTGCTAATAAACGTTCATGTTATCAATATAATTTTTATGACTGGATCTAGTTTGGACAGCTGATGTTACTCAAATAAATTAATGTGAGGACACAAAGAATTTTAAGGCAACAGACTGGACTTAACGTTCAGTTAAATATTCTAAAAAAAGGAAGAATGTTTAATTGAAATTTAAAAGATTAGAACTAGTAGAACCATAACAAAACTACAGTCCTCTATAGGTTTTTCTTTTCTTTTTTACAATTTCTAACTAAAAGTGTACCACACCCACGGACCCACAGGACACACCCACCACAGTCGGGTTCAGGTATAACCATTTATCAGCCAATGTCTACATGTCCAATTTTGCAACTGGCTATGTTATTTATTCTCCAAGGTGATTAATGCGGCATCTATGCACGACTTGAAAGAACAGGGCAGACAACATACAGGAAATCTCCTAAGATATTTTTAAATTGATCCTGTTCTTTACCAAAGTAAACAACCTCCTCCCATGATACTATATATTGGACAGAAACATGTAATGACATGAAGGAGAACTCAAAGGGCACCAAGATATTCTGTGTTAGGTTTATGTAATTTTTTTTAACAGCCAGAAGAAAAAGAGAGAAATTCATCTCTGGGTCCCAGCCTGTTAGAAGGTACCCTCTGGGCTTCACACTGATAATTTGCAGTCTAAATAATAGCAACAGCTTCCATATTGTAGGTGTTTGTTATGAACTGGGGATTTCACATAGGTTGCAAAGAACTACACTATACACTATATCAAGGTAGAAAAAGATCAGCACTGATATAAAAATAGAAGGGGGGGGACCAGTTTAGTTGTCACAGAATTTTCATGGAACTCCTCACTTCTTGGAGTAAGAGGAGACATGGACAGCTACCCAGCCACATGTCCAGGTTTGCAAAGGGCCAGAAAGTTCTGTTGTTCTTCACACTTAGTGATTTTAGCAATGACTAAGGAAAAGCAGACAGACTAAGCAGAGGCAGGCCCTTGGGAGAAACCACCGAGAGTCAGGGGAAAAGGATGGGGATCTAGCGTCTGACAGAAGCAGCTGTTCCAGACTTAGTAGGGGACTGTGTTACTGACCACCTGCTGGACTGTGTGACTCCAAATGCAGAGGGTAAGTTTTGCCATCACTTCACAAGGACCTTTCCAAATCCCCTCTCGGAAAGGTCCAGAGCAAGAGGGAAGAGCTGTTTCTGCACACATCAGGGAACAGCGATGACCAGAGGTCCAGATCAGAGCTCCCATCAGTAGTGACGCAGGGCAGCAAAGAACAGAAAGGACCGCTCGGGTACGAGTGGACAAACTGATTTCCTTGCTCTACAGTTTCTTGAGAGGTTAAATGTCTACTTGGAACCCACTAGTTGGTGAGGCCTGGAGAGTATGGGGATACACTAGAACATACTTTTGGGGTTTCTTGGGAAAGCTGGGAAGACATTTCATGAAAACAGAAAGGCCTCCCCATTAAATCCATTAAGAAATGGGAAGACAGGTCACTGAAATGCTGGTTTTTCTTGTAGATATGGTATAGATGGTTTGTTTCATGAACTGATTAGGCTAGAAATCAGCTATCAGCTACATAAATGCAGATGTGTATATGTAATATGTGTGTGTGTACACACACGTGTGCATTTAAATATTCAAAGAATCCCTGAAAAGTCTATTATCTGTTGCATGGGCAACATAAGCAAATTCAGAGTAACCCATGTGTTAGTCACCTTTCTGTTGCTGGGACAAAATGTCTGACATAAATAATTTAAGTGAGGAGAAGTTTATTTTGGTTCAAAGTTTCAGAGGTCTCAGTCCATGGTTGGCTGGCTCCCAGCAGAAGTAAGATGGTGGAAGGACACAGAGGGGGAAAGCTGGAGGAAAGCTGCCCACCTTATGGCGCCAGGAAGCAGAGAGTAGGAAGCAAGCCAGCACGAGGGTGGAGGGGACAGGATGCACCCTTCTACGGCACGTCCCCAGTGACCAACTTCCTCCAACCGGGCCCTACCTCCTACTCGTCCATTTAGCTACGAACTCACCAGTGCATTAATCCACTGCTGAGTTAGTGCCCTTACGATCCAGTCACCTCTCCGGGGTGCACCCCTGAACTACTGCTGCACTGGGGATCAAGCCCTCAGTGCATGGGCCTTGGGGGAACACTTCCTCGTAAAGCCATCACAGGCCATTTGCCCAAGTTCACATAGCTAGCAAATAGCATAGCTAGTCTTAAATCAGGATGTGTTTCATTCCAAAGCTGATGTATGTGCCTAAAAACCCTAAGGCACTGCTAACATAAATTTCAAATAAAGGCAAAAGTGGACAGGATAGAAGAATTAACCTTTGTGTATTCATATGGGTCTATTCTCTTATACCAAAGCTACCTTGCATTGTCTTGAGGTAAATCCTAATAGCTCATCCATAAATATTTCAATATGAGTCTCTAAAAGATAAAGACAAACTTATTTTTTTCTGCCCTACATCAAAATATTCCCAATAAATTAATTTGCTGGATCAATAAAGGAGTTTTAGTCATCTCAAGAATGTCCCTTACGAGGCTCCAAATTATTTCACAATGTTCCTTTGGAGACATCAATCTTATGACAGTGCCCTGCTCGCTCAATTTTCAGAAATACTTACACATTGTTTTATGTTATGGCCCATGAAAAAGATGCTGTAATATCGCTTTCTTTGTAAACATAGGGGAGGAGCAAAAAAAATCTTCAGACATTAAGAACATCAGTCCAAGAATTAGAAAGCAATCTATTGAGTACTCAATGTTTTAAACAGAACTTAAACAGAACTTGTAGTGATTGCAAAACAAATAGGCATTCAACAAACATTAGGAGGCAGCCATGTACACCAAAATGATACAAGGTGCTAGACACATTCTGAGCAAATAAGGGCTCTCCCAACTAGGTTTAATCTCTAACACAAGATTAAACATAAGAAAACAAATAACTAAGCTGGGAATGGTGGTGCATACCTGTAATCCTATCTACTTGCAAGGCTGAGGCAGGAGGATCACATTTGAGGTCAGCATTCTATCTCAAAATACAATAAAAAGGGCTGAGGTTATAGCTCAGTATTTCCTGAACTCATTCCTAGGAAATAAAGGGAGAGAGCTGGGGGCAGAGAAAAGAAAAGAAGATGAATTACTCCAATGCAACCATAATATACAGGACAAGAAAAGGAGGGCAAAGAGTTACTGAGGCCTCAAAGAAAGGAGTGAAATAGTTGAGAAATGAGGGCAGAGACCCAAACATATGTTTTCAAACCATCTAGAAGCTGGCTTAGGAAAAAGAAGTTGAACTCTCCAAATCTAACTTCTTACCATTTCCACCCGAAGATGAACTGGAGATGGTAGAGTGCTGACATTTCAAGCTAACATGGTAAGGTTTTATGAAACAGTGAGTTTTTTAAATGGGCCTTGATGGGTCACACAGAATTTTGACAAACGTAGGATCATACAATGCTCCGGGCAGAGAAGACACCCCAGACAGGTTTGTATGACCGTGACCAGGTTTGGCTGACGTGGAGGGATAGCCACAGGCAGTGATGTGTAAACAAAGGCAGAAAAGTAAGTTGTGACCAGGTTAAAAAGGACTTGAATCCAAGATCAAGCTGTGTTATAAGACTGTAGACTGACAGAGATCCATCTTCCAAAGCCAAGGGCTTCACAGACAACACTATCATTTTATGATTTTTGTCATCTTTATTTATTCTCATTCGCTGTACTTTTCATGCAGAACTCTGAGCTCAGTGTTTGCCTGCAGAGGGAGTTGGGAGGCTGAATCATGACAGGTGGGGGACTACATGGGGACAAGGTGGGGACAAGTTGGGGACAGCAAGCTGCACTGATTCTCCAGTAGAGCAGAACCCTAAAATAGAAGCGTAGAGAAATGGTGATTTCAACCCTAAGGAAAACCCCAATGGGCTAGTTTCTGAGACTGCTAAAGTGACACAAGGACAGCGTGAGAACCTCTAGGAAACCTGTACTTTGTACCAGCAGCATGTTAGAAGAGCTGTCTTTTGTGATCCCTGGTTGCTCCCATCTCCGAATGGGTGTCAAG
Source organism: Dolichotis patagonum (assembly GCA_004027295.1). NCBI lineage: Eukaryota > Metazoa > Chordata > Mammalia > Rodentia > Caviidae > Dolichotis > Dolichotis patagonum. The sequence goes on from PVJX010010652.1 coordinate 14,249, forward strand.
ACCACAGACAAAGCAACTCAGGCAGACAACACAATGAATGCAGACTAGAAGGTCCTTTTGGATGTACAGGGCAGCATTTTGGGTAACTACAGTGATCACGGTTAAAAGGTCTGAAATCGGTGTGGTTAAAAGGGGTTGTGAAAGGGGCATATTCTTTGAAGCTAGACATACCTGAATTTCAAACTCAGGCTTTCTACTCATTCATTAAGTGATGTTGGAAAAGTTACTTAACTTTCTCAACTTGAGATACCTCCTTTGTAAAAAGCAAAAAAATACACGCAAGGGTGTGGAGAGGGCTGATAAGATGGTATGTAGAAACCCTCTTCTACAAAGTTCCTAGTACACAGTTGGTATTTGTTTCTTACCCCTTCTTAGTGAAGTCAAAGCCAGATAAAAGGGAAATTACTAACTGAACACCCTGTAAGCTTCCAAGTTCAACTTCCTTTATGAAAATCTTAAGTACAGTGCTAAGTAATAACAAAATAGGTTTGTTTCCTTTTTCTTCATTATTTAATAAAACAGGTACTAATGAACAAAAAAAGTCAGATGTACACACTTACAAGGAATAAGAATGATTTGTATAACTCGGTAGGAAAACAGAAACTAATATCATTTTCAACAGGCTATGAGGAAAGATATCTCTAAAACAGAAATACAAATGCCCAACAAGTACATGCTGTGGTCCAATCGAAAATGTCCCTCAAGGCATCACAATCCTTTACTTGAAATTATACTATAAAGCTACTGTGATAAAAACAGTGTGGTAATGGGAAAAAAAGAGACAAGACTCTAAGATCAATGGAACAGATTAGAAGATGCAGAAACAACTCTAGACACACTAAGCCACCTTATCTCTGACAAAAGTACAAGACACATTTACTGGAAGAAAGAGATCCTCTTTAATAAATGGTGCTGGAAAAACTGGTGCTACACATGCCAAAGATTAAAACTGGACCCATATATTTCACCATGCACAAAGCTAAAATTGGAATGGATCAAAGATCTTAATATTAAAACAGAAACATTAAATCTGCTGGAAGATAGAGTAAGTAAAACTCTTGAAGAGACTGGTGTAGGCAAGGACTTTATAAACAAAATCCTGGTTGCACAGGAACTATCACAAAGAATCAACAACTGGGATCTTATCATGTTGAAAAGCTTTTGCACAGCAAGAGAAACCACAAACAGAATGAAGAGACAACCCACAACATGGGATAAAATATTTAGCAGCTAGACAAAGGATTACTATTGAGAACATACAGAAAACTCAAAATAATCAGTCCTCCCAGATTTAAAGACCCAATCCAAAAATGGGCATCTGAGATGAATACACACTTCACAGATGAAGCAATACAAATAGCAAATAAATATGTGAAAAAATGTTCAACATCACTGGTCATTAGAGAGATGCAAATTAGAACAATATAAGATTCCAACTCACCCTAGGAAAAAAATGGCCATTATCAAGAAATCAACAAATAACAAATGCTGTGGGGAGGGTGCTGTGGGGAAAAAGGAACTCTTCTCCACTGTTAGTGGGAGTGTAGACTGGTGCAATCACTGTGGAATCAGTGTGGAGAGTACTCAAAAAACTAGGATTAGAGGTTCCATTTGACCCAGCTTTCCCCTGCCTACGTGTCTTCCCAAAAAGATTAAAAACACCATATCACAACGATATATGTGAACCCATGTTTATAGCAGCACGATTTGTAATAGCTAGATCTTAGAAACAATCTAAATGCCCATCCTCTGAGGAATGGATAAAAAAGATGTGGTGTTTTTATACAATGGAGTACTACTCAGCCATACAGGAGGATAAACTGGAGACCTTTATAGGTAAATAAATGCAACTTGAGACCATACTCACAAGTGAAATAAGACACGTGTGTGTAAACATATTGTCTCACTAGTGTGAGAAACTGAAAGAAACAATGTATGTATATGTATATAAAAATTAATTAAGATAGTTACACTACTGATTTCTGAGTTCACAGAACAGAAAGACTTATGCTCGTATGTTCAGACAGTTGAATGCTGATGTGCTCTGGGTGAATGATTTGGGGATGACAATGCGCAGTGCATGTACCATTGTTGCCCCTCATTGATGTGTTTTGAATTTTCTCTCTTTGAAATAAAATGAATTTAAAGAAAAATATGCCTGAAGATTCTCATGTGTTCAGAGGCGGGACTTTTGGAACGTGATTGGGTCATGAGGGCTGTAACCTCGTCAGTGGATTAATTCACTGTGTACAGCCCAAATGATTAATGGATTAATTCACTGGTGTGATTGTAATTCAGTGGCACTCATGGGGTAACAGAAATCTAGGACGAGCTGGAGCTTAATTGAAGGGAGTGGACCATGGGGCCTGACCTCCAGGACAAGATGGAGTCCTTTGCCTGTTCCTCGGTCTCTTTCCCTGTCCCTCGGTCTCTTTCCCTGTCCCTCGGTCTCTTTCCCTGTCCCTCAGCTTCTCATCTATCATGAAGTGAGCAGCTTTCCTGCGCCACACCCTTCCCACCACAGACCTTAAGGCACTAGAGCCATCAGTCACAGACAGAAACCTCTCAAACCATGAGCCAAAATAAACTTTTCCTCCTCTAAGTTGATTTTTCTCACAGAAAGCAAAAAGCTGACTAGCACATTATTAACAAGGAGGACACAAATCAAAAGCCTCATGAGATGTCCCTTCGCATTCACTATGAAGATGGCTATAATCAAAGAGAGGCAAGATGGGGAAGGATGTGGAGAAGTCAGAGTCTGTGTATTGCTGGTGGGAAAGTAAAACAGTTCAGCCACTGTGAAGATCTGTTTTGCAATTCTTAAGATATTAAATGTTTAGTTAGAATAAGATGCAGAAATTCTATCTATAGGTATAAAGGCAAAAGAATTTAAAATATATGTTTATACAAAAACCTTGCGATGTTTTTACTAGCATTACTCACAGTGGCCAAAAAGTAAAAAATTCAAATGCCTATAAATAGGTCAATGGATACACAAAATGTGGTACATTCATTTAATGAAGTATTGTTCTACCGTGAAAGTGAATTAAATATGAGTAACATGGATGATGCTTAGAAACCTTATGGTAATTGAAAGGAGCTAGGCATGAGAGATCGTGGGCAATCTTATTCTATCTATAGATGATATCCAGCGTATGCAAATCTACAGAGACAACAGACTTGGGGTTGCTGAGGGCTGAGGTTTAGGGCCAGGGTACATAGGATATAAAAGCATATGGAGTTTCTTTGAGGGGCAGTCAAAATGTTCTAAAACTGATCATGGTGACAGTTATAAAATACTGTGAATCTATTAAAATCACCTAATTAAACAGTCTGACTTAGTGAACTGTGTGGAATGTGCATTTTATATCCATAAAGATGTAAAAAGGAAGAAGAAAGGATGGCCAAATCCTGAGACAGAACTGCCTGCAGTGTTTGTCTGAGGTCGCAGGGCCCACACTCGGGCTGCAGATGGCTGAGGCAATGCAACCACACCACAGCTCCCGGGGGAGCTGACCCAAGTGGGCCTTCTCCAGGCATTCAGTGTTAGTGTCTTCTTGGGTAGAGAAGTAGCATTGGCACCTGACCTTGGCAGTGGACACTCCTGCGGCATGGTCTTGCATTGTGGTCTCTGATAGGGCCAGTTCCTCACAGATAATGTAGCTCAGCCTCAGTTTGGAGAGGATTAGATTAGTGGGAGCTGACACATCTCACAGTCATTAGTGAAGTTAAGTCCAAAACTAGCCTGCTTCTCACGCACGAAGTTCAGTGTATTTCACCCAGATCTTCTATCGGGCACATAACCCAGAGTTTATTCCATGTACGGAGTGGAAACCCTTTCCCCCCAATTTTAATTTTCTGACTTCAAAAGTTAATTTTTCTCATGAAGCTGAGCTCTGTGGTATCAGACCCCTACTTTTTATGAGTATCCACACAATACTATTTAGAGAAAGAAAGAAAGAAAGAAAGAAAAGAAAAGAAAAGAAAAGAAAGACAAGCCATAGAAGAGGACCAGGATAAAAGTATACTGAAAATGAAGTTGAACTCTTCCTGTACTTACTTCCATACTTAGGTCACCATTCATACTGATGCAACCTGAAAGATCTGGTCTGGGGTCGGGACCACCTGTGGGGCCTGGGCACCTGGGAGAAGAAAGTAAGGATACTTAACTACGAGTGAAAAAGCTGAAAAATGTAGCAGATACCTAATTATAACACAGTTCCTACTTTCCCAACACTGCTGTGAAATGTCTAATTAAAGCCATGGTTTAAGTAAGACATAATAAAAGAAAACTCCTACCTCCACCAGAGAGAGGTGACTAACAACAGAAAAGCCAGCCAAAAATGAAAATAAAGAATTTGCAATTCAAAGCCTTGCTTCCTCAAACCCTCAGCACCCTCAGGAATTTCTCAAACCCTCAGAAAGGAAATTTCACTGGGGGTAGATAGTTCTCACAAACTCCACTGACATTTCTGAATTTTTCCTGAAGATCAGTCTGCATACTTAAAAAGGCAGGTGAGTGCAAATGAGCATTGAAAGAGGATGGGGTGGGAAGCAGGAATGAGTTCCCTGCTAACCCTGCTAACCTCATGGGTGAAAGGAATAGAAATATGAGCAAAACTCTCATCTACGTTACTTAGCAGTATGTACAGAGTATATACCTAAAAACTGGGAAACACCGTAGGTGGCCTAGTTGAATCTTCCAAAATTTTAGAATCGGTATTATAAAGTTCAAAAGCAATGTCTCTATTTTTAAGTTATAAATCTTCAGGATACTAGAAAAGTTCCTTGATAAAGGCTTTATGACCTCAGGGCATGAAATTCTAACCAGTTAAAACATTAGGCAGTGGGAAGAAGCTGCCTCTGAAGAGGAAGGTAGGTAAACTGTGCTCACTGAACTTACCTCCGTCCTCTAGTTACATGCAGAGCACCATCTTTTAGTCCTCCTTTCTCGGGCCTTTCACAGGAAGTATGGGTTGGGTGTGCGCTACATGAGAAAGACGTCAATGCCAGCCTTGGAATCCCTGTGCAGCTCTCTAGATTCAAGGCATCTGCAGTAGAACAGAAAAGAGTAAAAACAGAAGGTAACTTCCAGTTCAGACCATATAAAGAGCAAACTCTGCCGCTCTTGAGAGATTCACAGAATCATTTCTGAAAAAGTGAAAATCAACCCAATTCTATTAACATTTTATAAGAACTCACCTAGATGGCTAGTTACAGGGAGGTGGAAATACACAATTTTTTTTCTGAAAGTGAAGGATGGAAGAGCACAAAAAACTTTTATCTGCTAGGCAATTCGAGAACCAACACTGTACAGCCAGCAGGCAAAATTCAGCCAGCACCCTGTTTTTGTAAATAAAGTTTTATTGAAACACAACCACACATATTCATTTACATATTGTCCATGGCTGCCTGTGCGCTCTAATAGAAGGCTTGGTAGCAACAGAAACTATATGGACTACAAGCCCTAAAATACTGTTGGCCCATTACAGAACAACTTATAAATGCCTAAAGAGATTCGACATGATGACAACCCACTAAAAGTGGTCCAGTAAATAGGTTAGAAAAACAAACCCTCTTGGGGGTAAAGCATCTTGTGTATATTTCAATGCTTAGGAAGCTTCAGTTTAGCAAAAACCATAGACTTTGGAATCAATCATAGTGTTTTAATTCAAATCCTAGCTCTAACATACACTAGTCATGTGATCTTGGATAAAAAACTAAGCTACTCTGAATGTTAGTTTACTTACATATAAAGGGATGCACGACATTGCACAAATTATTGACTCAATATCCTCTTTCATCTTTAAAACAGGAACTACATTAGCATTCTTACTTCATAGAAGTGAGAATTAAGGTGCATAGATACATAAAGAGCACAGAATGTAGAAGGAACATAGCAAACATTCTTTAAGCACTGACATAGTTGGTGGTCATGGTTACCACTGAAGTATCATGAGTAGAATAATCTCTTGGACACCCTAATCTATTGTCCAACACAAAACTGGACACTCCATTAGTAGTGGTAGTGGTTTCTCCACTAGTCTAAATGATCCTCAAATCACTTTTTATTACTTCTTAAATATATCTTGATGGTTGTCTCATTTCTGTTGCTCTTTCAGAGCAAGCATTAGCTCAGAGGCAAGGCCTTGCCTCCCACCAGTCTGTGACCTATTTACGAACTTATTTCATGGTGTCTTTATTATATATAATACAGTGTAGGTGCCCAGATATGTAGACATATAGGTAGATGGATTGGGTTCAGAAATGAATACCCAAGTCTTCAACAACTCTTCCTATGCAAGTATAATTACAATTTTTTTCTTTCAAAAATACCCCGAGGCCCCTAGCACTGTGTGAGCAGCTGCAGGAGAGGCTGTCCGTACTCACCCAGCAGAGGCCAGCACCGGAATGAATGCTTCAAGACCAGAGGCGTCCGGTGAAGCCTTGCTTCCCGATCGCCATGTAGTTTCCCGCAAAAATGCTTCTGAGCAGAAAAACCAGTACTATTAGCTCTTTAAAAGAACATACCATGACCTACTTCCTCATCTACTTGCTTCGTATTCTAAGATAGAAAGTATATAACCGGCCTCAAAAGACCCTGTGGAAGAAGTCAGAAAAAAAAATAACTGATGTCGAACAAAAAAAATTTCATGCTTCTAATCAAAAGGTAGACTGTATGTGTTAACAGGCACCAAATTAGACTCCCTATTTCATAGACAGTGAGTTCATAGACACAGTAAGTGCATAGAATGTACTAGAAACATAGTGAACATTCTTTAAGCGCTCACACTGCTGACGGTCGTGGTTATCACTGAAACATCATTAATAAAATAATCTCTAATGCCCTAATCTCTTATCCAACACAAAGATGGGCACTCCATCAGAAGTGGTAGCAGTTTCTCCACTGGTTTCAATGATCCTCAAATCACTGTCTTTTTATCACTTCTTAAATTTATCTTGATAATCATCCCATTTCTTTTCTAAGAAATAGAATTCTTATTTTAAAAAAAACATTTCAAGGGGCTGGGGATATGGCTCAGTGGCACAGTACCTGTCTAGCAAATGCGGGGTCCTGAGTTTGATTCCCAGTACCGAAAAAGTAAATAAATATTTCAAAATTTTAACAGAATACTCTTGTCACCATTTCAACTAATTTATAGTTTGATATAAACAGAGACTTTGCAGTGAAGGGTAATCCAAATTACATAATTTTTCATGTTACTGCCATCAAAAACTTTAAAATTTGCCACTTCTTGGGACCAGATAGGATATGAATTTTTTTTTTTTTTTGGCCTTTTTGAGACAGGCTCTAGCTGTGCAGTTCAGGTCAGCCTTGAGCTCACTTTGTAGCCCAGGCTGGTCTTCAGCTCACAGTGATCCTCTTGCCTCACCCTCCTGAGTGCTGGGATTACAGGCATGTGCCACCATGCCCAGCTCTGTGTGAAATTTTTAAAAATATCCTTTGCTTATCTGGCAATATTTTAAAGACAATCGGTATGTTTACAGTTCCAAGGCTGTTAACATACAATGGGCTCAGGTTTCTATTTTGGAATGGTGATTGACTCACAACTGGAACCTGAATAAACTCATAAGACTACACTTACCAGTTTTTCTTGAAGAGGCTGCTGAATTTTTTCTGTGGAGGATAGGGGTTCATGGTGAGAGAATTCCTCATCTAAAAGGTTCTGTCATGAGACAATGGTGGAATGTGTTGAAAAAATGATGGAAGGACCAAAGATACAAATCACATCAGAGCGCAGAGAAGACGTGATATACCTAAAGCAGGCAACAGTACTGAGTAGGAAACACATTTATCATTGTAAACTTCCCAATGGATTTTAATCTATTTAGGAAATAAATCCAAAGATCAAACAGGGAAGTGCATGGTTTTGTCATTAACATCTTTACGCAGAAGCCAAAGAAATTTAGTGACAGAACTTGACATGGTGAAATTGGTGTCTATGAAAATTTTACAGTCATAAAACTTTGGTCTTAATCCAAGAGCCTGATACATATCTGTCATTAGTTACAATAGAAAATTTTGTAGGTGTTCCTGGGAAGATTAAAGGTTCTTTAGACATGGGGTTTTTTCCAGTTCAGTTTATTGCAAAGGTTTTCTAGGTACTCTGCCTGGCTTAGTCAGTCTGTCTGTCTGTCTCTTTCTCATACACACACACAGTTTTTTCCTTATTAAACATCTGTGTCTGCACTATGCTTTAGAAAGTGCTACCAGCACCACTGTCCATTCTTCTATGTCCTTCCTCCAGAGTCATCCTCACTGGTCCCTTACATTCTTCACTTATGAACCAAACAGGAGACTCTCCAATTATCACAAGAGAAAAAAATATATTCATCTATACCATAGATCTCATGAGATATCCATTCAGAAAGGCACTGGGAAGTTTACTTCAAAAGGGATTTTCTTTTACCTGGAAGAGCAAATCATGGAGTAGTCCTTCAGTAATCTGCTTTTGAAGTGACTCAGCAGTGGCTATGAAAAGAATTTATAAGCAGCTCAGTTTCATCATTTTAACCCCTTTGCCCATGATGCATTTGATTGCTTTATAATATCTTCATTGTTTCCATTTGGGACCCCAAGGAAAGGAGAGGGAACACTGACTTCTGACAGTAGCAGTCTCCACTTAAGACGTGGGGGAAAATCCAAAAGCATGTTGGAACAGCTAAGTCGTGATCACCCTTGGGGATTAAACACTAACAGTGCAAGAAAATTGTCTTCTAGATGTGAGTCACAGAATTACTCAATCCTAAAATAAGAATACAGGGACTAGGCGTCTAGCTCAGTGGTAGAGCATTTGCAAAGCCCTGAGTTTGATCCTTAGCACAGCAAAAACAAAACAAAACAAAGCATGACAAAAATACTTTGTAAGTCATTGAGTCCAACCCCCTTTAGATGCAGAAATCCTATCTCCATTAAGTCTCTGCTTGATCCCTAGAATTAGGACCCTACAAGTCCCAGGAGTCCTACAGGTAGATCTGAGACCTTGAGGACACAGATGTCCAGGAGACTAAGCTGGTTGACTGTACATCATGGAGCTTACAGGACAGCACTCAGTTCAGTACACTGTTCTATGACATTAAAAATATTTGTCATTTCACTCAACTAAAATGTTTCCTAGTAACTGTCAAATTCTCATCTCTCCAAAAATGGAACTGGGGAAAAAAATCGTATTTAATAACGTAAGTTACATAATCACATACTGCCTATTTGGCAACCCATCCTTTTTGAAATACAGCTGGGAAGGAGAAAATAAGCTCAAATCTTTTGAACAACCAAAATAGACACAGTACTGATATCCATGCCCTTTACTCACATGACAAATCTCACACATTAACACAGTGTGTTTATACAGACAGTGAATTTATACATTATTCTCACAAGCTCAACTGCTTTCTCAGCCCACAGTAAATTAAGAGCACAAATTAAAAGAGGGTAGCGAGCTCTGCTAGATGCAAGTATATTAATAGCTAGGACTATTTTTTTTAAATCATCATTTAAAAAAAAAACAGCCAGGAGAACTATTAACAGCAGATCTTCTGGTGTCCATAGCATAGAGAAATCTGGTGCTTATTTTACAAACCAACACCAGCCTGAAGAAATTTGGGGTCACAAAAATAATATTAGTATATGTGAAAAGAAGTACACAATCAAATTTTAAACTCTTTTTCAGGACATTAGCTTTTAAAGCTTTAATTGCATGGAATATTACCCATGTAAAAATTCCATTTCACAAAAACTTTTTATGGAAACAACTTGCCTTTCAACTAAGCATGACATAATATTAAATTTCTCCAATATCAGTGGTGGCGAGTCTATGGCACCCATGCCGTACCAGGCTGTTGCACTTGAAAGCTCTAAAAGGTTCACCATTACTGTCCTACATGTAGTACTAAAATTTCATGATTCTAATTATCTCCAATAGGAGAAAAAAAATTTTAGGCCTAAGTAATTAAATTGTTTCTCATTAATACTTAGACTCAGACATTTTCCAAATTCTCTATGCTAACTAAACTGTAAAACAAGGCCTTGTCCTTCTGGCCTACATTCAACAGCAACTGAAGCTTTTAGAAGGACCATCATGTTTCTGAAGGTCTTGTATCTCTGAACACTAAATCAGAACACCGTCTTAGAGGCATAAAACTAAGCTTGGGCTGCAGAATAACGAGTGAAAATAACATCATCTACATTGGCCATCTGCTCTCCCACCACGCAATCCTGGGTTTTAAAAACAATCTACCTCGAAGCATTCAAATTGAATATCTTATCTCAACAGATGTTTTGAGCAGTGTGTAGCAACCATTTCCATATTTTCTATATGGCAAAACAAACTGGCTTGTGACCCCAATTTGCATTCACTTTTGCATTGTTCTGGGTTTGGAGTCGGACATGCAATATGTCTAGGACACTTAGGTTTCACACAGATGCAAGCAAGGCGGTGGCCAGTACCTCCTCCACTGCTGCCATCTGGATATACGATGGAAGCAGGTGTCTTGGATGCGTCACCTTTGGAGGAAGCTGAGACAAAGCCACTTTCTAAATGACTATGTACTGAAGCTTTTGGGCAAATGTTCAACAATTAACTAACTGTTCAAAATCAAAACCACAACACAGAATTTTTAAATGGGCAAAATGGGCTGGGGATTTAGCTCAGTGGCTCAGGTCCTTGCCTGGTAAGCACCAGGTTGTGAGTTTGATCCCCAGTCCAAAATTAAAATAAAATAAAATAAAATAAAATAAAATAAAATAAAATAAAATAAAATAAAATAAAATAAAATAAAATAAAATAAAATAAAATAAGCTAAAGTCTTAGATACTTTACAAAAGAAGACATACAAGGCCAATTAGCTCATGAGAAAGTTCTCATCATCCTTATTTCTCTAAAGAGCAGAAATTAAAATCACTGATACATCAGTAAAGCACCTTAAATGAAAACAAAAACCAAAAAACTGGCAGTACCTACTACTGGAGATGTGGAACCCCAGAAATTTCCATATAGTGCTTGTGGAGTGGGAAATGCTGAACACCATGGAAAACTGTTGGGGAGGTTCTTAAAAAAGTTAGAGCTCCAACTATTCTATGACTTGGTAGCTTTATACCCAGGTATTTATACCAGGTGAAATAAGAACATATGTCCACACAAAGACAGATGTTCATAACAACTTTCCCCAATATAAATAAAAAAGGTAAATACTTTAGATATGCAAAATGGATGAAAAGACCATCAAATTGTGGAATATCCATATAAACCAAAATACAATTCAATCATAAAAAGTATTACTAATAAACATAACATAGATGCATCTCAAAACTCTTAGGCTGAGGGGGGACGCAGACATGCAAAGGAACACAAGTGGTTCAACTCAATTCTAGAATAGGCCAAACTACTCTAATCAGATCAGTGGTTGCTCCTTGTGGCAGACCTAGGGGAGGGCACGGAGCTGGGAAGTAGTTCAAGGAAACTTTCTGATAGACCCTCAGGGCTTTGATTTGTATTTATCTAACTGGTTGAAGAACACATTTATAATCTGAATTCTTTATGATATATTATCCATAAAAAATCTGAAAATTATAAGAACAACGATAACACAAAAATGTATAAGACCAACAGGGTTAGGAAGAAATCATTAAAAAGTATGTACAACACTGTCTCTAGGGCATTAACAAACACAATGGCTCAATTATCACTACCTAAAATGTGGATCACCCAGACATGCATCTTAAAACTCTCCACCAGATATTAAAAATACATAAAAAGGAGAGTGGAAATGCTAGTGATGCCTTAAATGAAACTACGCTGGTAGGGAGCTGAGGAGGGGCAGATGGGAGTGGAACTCTCGGCCATGGGGCAGTCAAGGTGCACACAAGGTGCATCACGGAGAGCTCAGAAATTCTGGGTGAGCGTCTCCGGGGAGGAAGCGTCTGGTGCAGATGCTTATTTAAAATTTTCTCAGCATAAAGTTGAAAGAGCTCTTGCTGCTTGTTGAACTGCGAGGCTAAGGGCTTTTTCCTTTCCTCCTGCAGGTGAGAGTTCTATGCCTTCCAACTCAGATCCTATTCTCCAGGAAATCATGTAAGAAACAAAGGAACTTCCCTGTTGTCCTAACATGTCATTCCCCATTTACCAATGTTCACAGGTAAGAGTAATTCACATCACAGAAACATAGTATAGCAGACATATAGACCACCGATGGCCACGCGGTAACCACGATTTGCATTCACGTTATTTATAATTCACAACAATTGGGTTGCATGGAAGAAAATACTGAGGTACACAGTGGTAAAATGATTTGCCCAATTTTACCCAGCTTGAGTCAGGAAACAGATTTGTTTAACTTCAAAATCCATGCTTTTAAGCCATTATACCATGATAATATTACATTTGTATCTACATTTTCATTTGGGAAAACCTGGACTCCTATCCTACCAGAACTGTCGAACAGGCTGCATTTGGCTTCGACTTTCTCCTTGGTTCCAATTCTAACACATTTTATCTTTCTGCATCTTATCTTTAATCATTATTTAGCTCATTGTCCTTGATTACTGATTGCTTGGGACATCTGGTTCTCATCTTGCATCCATCCTTAGACCTTAAGGTTCCCCCTTTCACACTTCATGCCCTCCACTCTGAGAAAAGCCAGCTAGAAAAGAGTTTTCCATGAGATCATTTCAGAAAAGCTCTCTCAAAACTGAAGTTCATGTGCAAATACTATGCTCAAATAAGGAACTGTGATATACGGGAGTTTCTTACAATCTCTCCCCAAGGAAATATTTATGGTTCTTAAAGAAAATTAATTCACTTGTCTATTAAGTGAGTAACTCACCTTTAATTTCATATCAACTAGGAACAAGAGACAATGAACAGCAGAGATGATAGTTTGAATTAGATCATGAATTAGTCTATGATTCCTGTAGATAAGATGAACCCTAATGTATTGTGTACATACCCTACATCTAAGAAATTGCTTAGATTTCATTTTTAAAGCTAAGATTCATTTATAATCCATGACTGTCTATGGATACAAGATACTTAAGCTATAAAAAGAGTTTTAAAAATGTATAAGTAACTATTCATGAAATTTAACAGTTCTGGTGGCATATTTCACAGAGGAAAGCATGCACGCTAAACACTTTATAAATCACTTTGGTCCTAATGGTGGGTGAAAAGTTTAACAATATCACTCAACATGAAGCTGAGGATTTATAATCAAATGTCATAAGCAACTCCCAGTTGCAGTTTGTGAACATTGTCGTTGACCTGAACATCTGAACAAACCAAAGAAAATCCCCAATTTGCTGTTAAATCTTGTCAGATGGATCAGAAAGCAATGGTTTTAAGCATTGGGCTAATTTATTAAACTAGCCAGAGAGTTTCAGAAGAGCTAAGCAGATTCAAATATTTTTCTTTTCTGACTCAGAATTCAAATGTCTGACTCAGAACTCAAGCATCATGGGGTGGCCGTGGCTATGGTGTAAAGTGTGTGGATGTGTTTGTGTGATAACTGTCATACCTTGCTATTGTCTCAGGATATCTGGAGTAACTGAAATCGAGACATTTTAAAAGTATACTCTATCTCAATATTTTTCTTCTCCCAAGGTTGACTTTTAAGGATATTATTAGAAGACCCCTTATAATTAAATGGTGTTTAAAAAAATACTGACATGTGTGCCTTCTTTGGGCAGGAAAAACACAACAAAAAGAAACAAGAAAAGGATTTCATAAATCCAGGCAGTTTATGAGCAACTTAAGATAGAAAGACATGCTTGCCCTACTTTTTCTAGCCCCCTCCCCCAAAAAAATTCAAACCAGGGGAACTTTCATTTGTTCCTTTAATAAGATAAACCAGTTATTCCCTAAGGGTATACTAGGAAGACAGTGGCAAGTTGATGATATCAAGAGTGTGCACTTTGGGCGAGGTTACAAAAGTTGATTCTTCTAAGGAAGTGCTAAAAGGAAGGCATGTGTTATAGCTTGTGTTTAGATGTCTCCCCAAAGCCTCATGTGGTCAAAGGTGGGGCTATTTCAGAGGTGGCCGGATCTAGAGTGTGTGACACTGGAATTGATTCACGGTGCAATGCTAGGATCAAGGGCACTAGGATTAAGAGTGTGAGTGCTACCCACTCCACGTAGCTTGGATAAGGTAGATAAAAAGAGCTATGGTGATCACTTGTTGCTTTTGTACCTTCTGCCCACCATGAACTGTTTCTCCTCTGTGATGCCTGTCTGCCATGCCACCCTGCCTGGCAGCCAGTCAATTATGGACTGAAACATCTACAAACTGTGAGCTCAATGAACCTTTCCTCCTTTAACTTTAGGTGTTAAAGTAATGAGAAAAGTAAGTAAGACAGCATGGAAAGAAAGAAAACCAAATTCTCAGCAGCCATAAAAAAACTGTGGGGCATAGCCAGGCACAGTGGTACATGCCCATAATCCCAGCACCTGGAGAGCTAAGGCAGGAGGATCCCTGCAAGTTCAAGGCCAATCTGGGTTACAAAGTGAGTTCAAGGCCAGCCTCAACTGCACAGTGAAACCCGGTCTCAAAAGGACAAAAAACAAAACACTATGGGGTATAATATTGATTTACTGTAAAGATAACTGGGCTAAAGGGATTAGTCCTATGAGCACAGTGTCTAAAGTAGACGTGCCTTATACCACATTTGGAAGGACTTACTCATGTCTCAACAAGAACCATTGTAATCACACCAAGAAGCCTTCCGCAATTTCCTCTGACTAATAAGAAAATAACATATAGACTTTGTGATTTAAAGCATGCCTCACATTGGTGGCAGGGTGGCCCAAAATAAACTGACTGGAATAAAACCTGACAAACTCATAAATATTTAAAAATAATAAAATGTTGAATAACCATTGCTACTTTAAAATTTCTTAAATTCTTAAACAGCTTTCTCAGATAACAGCATAAAGGATACAATAAATCCAAAATATACACAAGCCTGAAACTTTTCATCTCTAGTTCCCCTTAAGCTTATAGTTAGTTGTTTACTATTTTCCATAAAAAGAACATTTAAACAGCTAGAATAAGTCCACTAAATAAAAGCAGTTGTCTGATACATGGCTAAAGAAGCTTTTTTTTTTTTTTTTTACTGTACTGTGTTTCTAGAATTTAAAAAAAAGCTTATAAATAATTTGACATCTGTAATTTGACAACTGTCTTCTCACATGTATTTTTAGTATATACTTATGCACTTTTAGGCAAAAGAAAAAGTACAAATATTCCAATTTTTAAAATGTAGAACATGCAAATAAAGTACACATTAAAAATGTCAAAGATTTTTACACATACCTAATATTTTGATATACACTGAATTCATAAGGGTCTCTCCCAATCCCTTACTTGAAAGAAAATACAGGAGTGGGACCTTTTTCTACCATATGATAGATAAAACCTCACTAGTAAAATCAGGGCAGAAATATGTAGAACAACTTGAGAGTACAAAATACCTCAAATGTGCACTTTTTTTCTCTGTTTACTTTAAGAAATTTGAGAAGTTCTATTTAATTTTAAAAGAAAAAAAAAAGTCACATACAAATCTAACTCAAACAACCAACCAGAAAGGTTAACAGTTAAACCCAAGTCCCCAGCTACTAGATAAAGCTCTTCGAAGGGCCCACAATCCTGTCTTCCCTAACCCACCCCAGTCATAAATTCAGTAACAACACAGCAGCTGGAACCCAGAAAAAGGGCTCTAGAGCTTTGGCCCCCACCTCAGGGTAACATGAACTGGAACTTATACCTGCTACTTACTTCTCACTGTTCTTGTCTTCTGCTCAAGTGTCTGGCAAGCGTTCGATAACGCGGTGTTTATAATGTGGAGGTTCCGCTGCTCCAAGATTGCTTCCTCCAGCTCAGGCGGTAGAGTCTTGGCTTTTTCACCGGCAGAGTGGGCTTTCCACTCTCGATCCTTCACCTGGACACACACAGTTAATACTGGGTTTTAGCAGGTGACCAGGAAGAAAGCAATCAAACGCTGCTCGCTCTGTTATGCCCACGAAACTGAAAATATGCTTTCCTTCTCAGGGAAGTGATAAGCCGCTACTGAACTTCTGCAATTCTGTGTTTGCATGTGCTTGTGTGCCTGAGCTATTTCTACGGCAGCAGAAGTCCTGATGTGCCCAGTCGCCTCCTTCAGCAATGTTGCCTCTTTCATTAGCAAGCTGTTGACACCGCCTCTTTTACAACTCCCCTATACTTCCTCCGCTCACTGCTAGTCACTAGGGACTGAAATTTACAGTTCCTCTTTTTTTTTTTTTCTTTTGGTTCCTCCTCCATTTTTACTTCATGGTTTTAAGGACATCTGCGGAGCTTTCTTCCCAGTCTACCGTAGCCAAGTCCTTCCTACCTGCGGCTTTGCACCTTCCAGCTCTTCGCTGGCTTCTTGGATCTTCCTCCTGAGGACGGCTTCCTGGTTAGTAGCATCTTTTTGCAGTTGTTTGATGGCTTCTAGTTGTTTCTGACTGGTGTTTAAAAAAAAAAAAAAAGAGTCCAAACCAAACCACAAGCTGTCAGTGACATTTCAACCAAGAGTCATTTTGGGAAACTGTGACAAATTTAAACGTATACTTCCTGAGAGATCAGAGAAAAAAAGTGAAAGTATTTACGTGCATATAAGTTCTTCACAAATGCAGAATTTTAAGCAAGTGATCCCTTAGCCTTTGCTTGACAGATGAGGACACTCATTTCCTGTATTTTCAGTTCCCCACAGGTGATGTTTAGAGCACTTAACATTGGTGGCTTGCTTAGAAGGTGGCTCCACATTGAGGTCAGGGTGACAGGTGTAACGCTCACACTTCACAGCTAGTTTTGACAGAAAAGGAAAAAAAAGGAGGGGGGACAGAGGAAAAGGAAACAGTGCCTCATGACCTTGACCTTTCTCCTTGAAGGCTGTCAATCATGGTACAAATGTGTGTCATCAGCATAGGAAGGGCCACCCGCAAGCGGAGATGGAAGTCAGCCTTGGATATTCCCACTGTAGTCCTCTTTTCTAGAGCCCTTAGTATCACTGTGACTCCTTGTTTATATCCAATACTAATCCTCCAAATATATATAAATGCATCCCTTCTATTAGCTGATGAAATTATTATGTGCTACATGTCAACATATCAGTTGTTATCTGGAAAATAACTGACTGAAGGGCCTTCATTCAAAGGGATGAAAAATTAGAGGCATATGAAAGCAGTAAGGAAGACGTCATTAGGCTTAGGCCTTTTTCCTGCCTCCCCAGTGTCAACAGTTAGCGTTCCATTGGCATAAATCCAGTCCCGGTTACAAGAAGGACCACACCAGAAGCCAGGATGATCTCACAGAATGCTTTACCACTGATACACGAGAAAGTCCTGAACAAAA
Source organism: Dolichotis patagonum (assembly GCA_004027295.1). Lineage (NCBI taxonomy): Eukaryota > Metazoa > Chordata > Mammalia > Rodentia > Caviidae > Dolichotis > Dolichotis patagonum. Next base: position 31,634 of record PVJX010010652.1, read on the forward strand.
TAAAAACTAAATCACCACAAGCATTCTATTGAACATTCAGTAGTTTAGAGTCAGTGGTGGGAATTTAACTCTAGTAGGAACACAGTGCGACATCTGTGCTCTGAACACATTTATTGAAACAATATTGTTTACTAAACGAATAATGTACAGCAGATCAGACACTCATTCATGATGAATAACACCTTGTACCTGTTGACTTACAATTACCTATTTCTCCCTCCTTCTGAGCCTGCAGCAACTACCATTCTACTTTCTGCTTCAGTGGTTTAAGTATTTTAGATAAATTCAGGTAAGTGGCATCATGCAGTATTTGTCCTGTGATTAAGTGATTTCACATAGTGTCAAGCTCTGCATGTTCACAATTATTGTTACAGGTAAACCCGAGTGTGTACACACAGGCACACACATACTCATATACACACAATCTTAGGAGAGATCCCACTGACAAATACGTTGTTTCCACATCTTCATTATTACACTGCAGTGAACATGGAATGCAAATCTCTGAGATCCTTACTTCAAATCTTTTGGGTAAATATCCAAAAACGGAAGTGTTGGGTCACAAGGTAGTTATATTTTTAACATTTTGAGAAATATTCATACCATTTTCCTCAGAGCTCGCACCATTTTATGTTCCACCATCAGTGCAAAACTTTTCCACTTTATACCTTCACCAGCAGATGCTGACTTTTCTTTTGTGCTTAGAGTAGTCATTGTAAAGGTAAAAGACAATATCGAATTGTAGTTTTAACTTGCATTTCTTGGGTGATTATTAATGCTGAATGTCTTTTATATAATCAGTAGTCATCTGAGTGTCACTGAAGAAATGTCTATTCAAGTCCTGTGGCCATTTTAAATCATATGTTTTTGTTATAGCTGAGTTCCTTTCACATTTTGAATGTTAACCCTTCAACAGATACATAAAATCTGCCAACATTTTCATCCATTCTATAGTTTATATTTTCACTGTTATCTCCTTTATTGTGCATAAGATTTTTAGACTGATGTAATCCCATGTGTTTATTTTTTGGCACAGGGGATCAAACTCACAACCTTGCGCTTGCCAGGCAGGCACTTAAGCCACTGAGCTAAATCCCCAGCTCCCATGTGTTTATTTTTGCTTGCATTCATCTGTGCTCTTGGCATCCTAAACATAAACCCCTATGAAGATCACAAAGCTTCCCCAACATGCTTTCTCCTGTAAGTGCTACAATTTCAATTCTAATAAGTCTTCAATCAATTTTGAGCTGACCTTTGTATGTGATGTAAGATATCCCAGTATGGCCCAATTTTATTCCTTTGCCTGTGGCTCTCCTGTTTTCCCAGCAGCATTTGTTGCAGCAATTACCCTGTCCTTACTGTGCATCCTTTGCCTTCACATTAAAGATCAGTTGACCATATATACATGAATTCATTTCTATGCCCAATTCTGTTCACTAGTCTTTTTGTCAGTATTATACTGATTAACTACCATGGCTTTGAAATAGCTTTTGGAGTCAAAAAGGATGATGTCTCCAGAGTTGCTGTTAAAATTTACTATTCATGGTTCTATATGAATTGTAGGATTTTTTTTTTTTGCTCTTTCCATAAAAAAAGCTCATTGGAAAGAAAATGAAAAAAAAAAAGCTCATTGGAATTGCATTGTAGCTATCAACTGCTTCGGGTAATTAAACAATGTTAAGTTTTCCAATACATGAACACAGATCTCTTTCCATTTTTTGTGTCTTTCAATATTTTATAGGCTTTAGTGTGTCTTTCATCTCATTATCTAAATTTAAAGTATTTTGTTCTTTTTGCTATTATAAGTGAGATTAATTTCCTTCCCAGATAGTTCACTGTTAACATAGAAATGAAACTGAATTTTCATATGTAGGTTTTGTATCCTGCAACTTTACTGAATTCATTTAGTCCAACAAGTTTCTTATGGAACCAATTTAGTTTTTTACATATAAGATCATATCATCTGCAAACATACTTTTTCCTCCTCCTCCTGATTTACCTGCTTTGTTAACTTGCCTGAACACTCTAAAACCTCCCCATACTATATCAAATGGAAGCAGTGAGCATGGGCATCACTGTTATTTTTCCAGATCTCAGAGGGAAAACTTTAAATTTTTCAGTTAAGATCTTAGCTGTGGGCTTTTCATAAATGACTATTCACTATGTTGAGTTACTTTCCTGGGTTTTTGTAGGAAAAACTGTTCTTAAAAGCTTTCTCTGCATCTCACAAAGAGAACTGTGTGACATCCTTATTCTGGGAACTGGTGTACCACACTGATTTGCACTGGTGAATCATCCATGTGTCCAGGGTTAAATCCCACTGGGTAGTGGTTATGAGCCTACCATCTTGAATTTTATTTGTGCATATTTTATTGAGGATTTTGCATCTATATTCATGAAAGACATGGGCCTGGAAGTTTTTCATCCTGTTGTTGCCTGGTTTTGCTATCCAGATACTGCTGGCATAATAAAGTGAGTCTGGAAGTGTTTGGTTTTTCTTTTCCAAGAAGTAGTTCCAGAAGTATTGACTTTTATTCATTTTCAGATATTTGGTAAAATTCATGAGTTAAACCATTTCATCCTGAGTTTTTCTTTCTTGAGGGGGTGTTTCATTACTGAATCAATCTGACTAGTTATATGTCTGTCAGATTTTCTGTCTTCATTGTTCAGTCTTATTAGGTTGGATGTTTCTAGGAATTAATCCATTTTCTGCTACGTTACCTAATTTCTTGATGTTCTCTGCTTTTAGTTATTCCAATGTTTGTTGTATATATTTAGTGTTATCATGTGTGCACAGATATTTATGATTATATCTTCCTGGTGAATTGAGTCTTAATATATTTTCTGTCTTGTGACAGTTTTTGATTTAAAGTTCACCTAAGTATAGTCATACCTATTTTAAAAACCAGTCACATTGACTATCTTTTACCATCCCTTAATTTTAGCCTGTATGAGTCCTTAAATCTAAAGTGAATCTTACATGCAGTATATGTTAGATCATTTAAAAAATAGTTTCAACCACTGTCTTTTGACTGTGGAATTTAATCCATTTAAAGTAGTTATGATAGGAAAGGACTTACTGTCTGCCATTTTGTTTTGTGTGTTTTATTATTCTTTTGTCCATTTCCACTCATTGTCTTCCCCTGAATTTTGATATTCTTGTATTCATATGCTTTGATTTCCTTTTGTGTGTTTTCTATAGTACTTTCTTTGTGGTTACCATGTGGCCTACATAAAACATCTTACAGTTTATTAAAACTGTAAGCCTATGACAAGCTGGTAAGAACTTCAATTACATGTACTCTATACTTTTACTTTTCTCCCTCTACACACTTTATGTTGTTAATGTCATAGCTTACATCTGTCTATACTGTGTGTTCATTAATGCATTTTAGTATCTTTGTCTTTCATCTTTTACATTAAAATTAAAGGTGATATACTACCATTCCAGTATTCTATAGTTTGTATATATTTTTATCAGTGCATTTTCCTTTTTTTTTTTTTTTTTGTTTTGTTGTCTCTTGCAGTTCAGGCTGGCCTTGAGCTCACTTTGTAGCCAGAGCTGATCTCAAACTTGCAATGATCCTCCTGCCTCAGCCTCCCAAGTGCTGGCATTACAGGCATGCACCACCTGGTTTTATCAGTGCATGTTTTCCTTTCATGTGCTTTTGTATTGCTATTTAGCATCATTTTGTTTCAACTTGAAGAGCTCTATTTACCATTTCTCATAAGTTGGGTTCACTGGTGATAACTTTCTCAGCTTTTGTCTGGGAAAGTCTTCATTTCTCCTTTATTTCTGAAGGATACTTTTGCTAGGTATCACATTTATGTGCTTTTAGCCCTTTGAATCTTTCATCCCGCTGCTTTCTGGGCTGCAAGAATTCTACTGAGAAATTTGCTAGCAGTCTTACAGGGTTCCTCCTTTCATGTGCTGAGTCCCTTTTATCTGGATGTTTTCAACATCCTACCTTTCATTGCGATGTGCTTCAAAGGGAGTTTCTTTAAACTCATTTTGCAGAGGTCAGGACACCTGTTTCTTTCCTCACACTTGAGAAATGTTCTGACTGTTATTTCTCTAAATAGCCTGTCTGTCCCTTTCTCTTTCTCTCTTCTGGGTAACAGGAAATCCAGCTTGATGGTATCCCACAAAACCTGTTTACTATTTCATGCTTTTTCTCATAATCTTTTGTTTGATCAAGGCTGTTGTTGAACCCCTCTAGTGTATTTTTAGGTTCCATTTCTGTATTATTTAGCTCCAGAATTTCTTGTTTGGTATTTTTTCATATTTTGTTAAAAGTCATATATTGCTTATGCGTTGGTCTTTGATCTCGCTGATCATCTTTGATTCTCTATCAGGTAATTTATTTCCATTTCACTAGAGTCAATTTCTTCAGGTTTCTTTTGTTCCTTTATTTGGAAGATATTTCCCTGTTTCTTCATTTTCTTGACTCTTATTGTTTTTACCTATGCATTAGAAGAAGTAACCAGCTCTTCCAGTCCCTAGGAAACTATTGGCCTTATAGAAAAGAGAAACCCTTAATCAGTCCAAGTAGAAACCCTGGGGGCCTCTCAAACATTCACACTAACGCAAACCATTCTTCTTAGCAGCCCCTACACACCAGAAATACACTGGTCCCATCAATACTGAGACAAGCGAGACAAGCCAGTCCTCTGATCAGCCCCCAGAAAAGCGGGCACTTGAGATGGTGATCAAACTGTATTATCTCACCTCCAGAGATCAGGGGTTTTCTGTCTGCTTGGTTTGCTGTGAGCTGGCGAAGGCACTCTGGAAAGTATATACCTGCTACTTTTCACCAGAACCTTTGTTTTCAGGGCTTCACTCCAATTCCAACATCTAAAGTATTCTAGGTACCATCAACCACTCCAAGATAGATGAGAGGGAAGTGCTGTGAAAAGCGGAATATTGGACACATGGTATATATATTCCCACAGAGAGGCTGAGAGTTAGGGATTTCCTTTCCTTCTAATCACACAACACCGCGCTGGAGGCGGAGATTATGGTGTCTTGGTTTTCCTATCAATCTTGATGTGGCCGTTTTCATTTTAATCAGGAGTACAGGAGACTTTCAACTGGTTTTTGAATTTCTTAGGAAGGAAGTTTGTCCACACGGTGGTTGTTGACTTAGTAAATTTAGGCCTTGCTGATCTCTACCATCTTGCTCACATTACCTCCTTTCAGGGTTGTTTCTGCCATACTGGGAACTGAACACGAGGCTTAACACTGACCTATATCCCTAGCCACCCCCATCTTTTTTTCTTTTATTTTGAAACAGGGTCTCAGTAGGTTACAAAGTTTCCCAGACTGGGCTCAAACTTGCAATCTTCCTGTTTCAGTTTCCCAGAATTCCAGGGTTACAGGCATATACCACCATGCCCAGCACCTCTGGGTATTTAAGACATTAGCTTTATATACTTTTTTCTAGGAAAAGCATAAGGTCTTAAGGGTGTTTAATCTTTCAAGAGAAAGCAACATGACTTTAAAAATCATCAGAAGTCCATGTTTAATACTGAAATTTTCAATTACTGGCATATATTTCTACTTATAAGAATCATTTCTCTGGATTTTAGGAGACATAACAGTCTTAGAAATAGATTTTTAAAAAATTAGATGGTGCCATCTGTTAAAAATATTTAACAGATGTTGAATCTTTAAAGTTTTCTTCTCCCATGGAAATTTTTCATTATCACATTAAGAAGTACATATATTAGCTTTGGTTATGTGTTTTTAAATCCAACGACTCTTCTTGATAACATGTCCTAATGCTAAATCTTTATTTCTATTCTAACCCCTGCCCATCTGCCTCTCTCCCAGATTTCACCAGTTTCAGGCTGAAATTGTCCAAGTTTTCACACCCAAATTGTTCAAGTCCAATATGATTCCTCTTCCCACATCTCTTCTCCTGGCCTGTGAGGTTGATCCACCCTCAAAAACAGCTGGAGTCCGCTCATCTCTCATTGCCTTTGTGACTGTCACCCTGGTCTATAGTCACCTGTATGGTGACTCTGGTTGTTTTCAACAATGATCCGGTAAATTCATAGCATTTCAACACAGGCACATATACAGCTGAAACAAAAATTCTATTAAACTACTTTCTCTTGCTATACATAATGATCTCCAAAGTTTTACTTTATTAAAAAAAAGTCAAACTTAGCCATATTGACTTATCAGGATCTCTAACTGGTGACAGGTTGTTGAAAAACCTCTTTGCACTGGTATCCTTGTATTCTGTCTTACAACAATTCTCTAGCTGGGAAATCTGTCAAAACACAACCTTCTGTCTGCTTGTAGGTGGCTTCTCACCACACTTAAACTAAACAGTCATATACAGGAGCTTCCAGGCTGCGTATGACCTAAACCCTGCCCTGTCACTCAGACCCCTTCTTTTACCTCTGCCCAGAATTTACCCCAACTGCACAAGTGCACACTTCTCACTGTTGCTCACACACACCAAATTCACACCCTCGGCTCTCTCCTCTGCTGAGGACATACTCCAGATCATCCTGCAACTCACTTCCTGCACATCGCCCAGCTCGCGGTCCAAGTTGGCATACAGGAAGGCCCCCACCATTCTTTCTAAAATGACGTCTGTAGTAGATTGGTAACTGGTGATCAACTTAAACACCAGCTGAACTGTATCAGTATGGTGCTGCGTGTAGATGGACACCTGAGGATTGTTACTAGCATAAAAAAGGAGACCTGGAAAGGAGAGTAGCACTGTGGGTTCTCCTAAGTATTGCTGTTTGGAGCTGGTGGTTCTCCTGGAGGAGCCCTGTCGTGCTGGCTCCCTCAGTATGAATTGGGTTGTTATCACTGGAGGACCTCAGGACCTTGCTCTGAGAATGGCTGCAGTTGGGGCACTTTCAGTTTTTACATTCAACATTGCTTCCTGGCTCCCGAGGGGAAGATGTGTGCTGTTTAATCTCCAGGAGATGCTTGTCACACTGGCTTCCTGATATGAACTTGGCTGTTCTCGTCATCAGCTCAGGTCCTCAGTGTCACTGACGACAGCTTTTGTACTTTTCAGGGGAGCCCTGGTCCTTACTTTGAGCATCACTTCTTGGTTCCAGTGCAGAACCCTCAACCTACTGGCAAAGATCCTTCACCCTGCTGGCATAAACTTTCTAGCTTCTACCACCAACCTTTAGGGCCTTCGCAGTGCAGATCCATAAAATAGGCTTGCATGAGGCATTGTCATGGGCTCTGGGTCTTCATCGGGACTCATGTGGACATTGATGTGGGATCCAGGCCCTGGGCTGGCTTTTCTAGGTCTTTAGAGTTGTGCACAGGTTTCCTGCACTTTGTATTTGACTCCTTGAGTAACCATTAAAAAAAACACTATAAATTACGTGTCTTGTATATAATTGTTCTCTGTGCAACCCCTGACTACAGCAAGTTCTTTGTCCCTTCATTCTCTTGTCTTAACTTGTTTTAATGTTCTTCAAATCACTCACCACTTCCCGGCATTAGCATATATAATTATGTTTGTTATTTGCATCTCACATGTGTTAGTTTCACGGAAGCAGAGTTCTGTCTTGTTTCCTACAATTCCTTAGCATCTGCAGAGGGAGGAGATGATCTTGGCAAAGAGGAGGTACTCAGATGAAGGTTGTACAAATCATAACTTGTTTTCCTTACCAAGGCCTCCAAGAACAGTTTCTCTTTTCTCTGTCTGCACCTGACCCACTAAATTCTTCTATTCCTCAGGGCTGTAGACTCTTTGTCTCGTATTATGGAAGCCTTCCCATCCTAACAAACAGCCTTGGAAAATTCACCTGTGTAAAACAATCCCTGCCTCATCTAAACAGACTTGTCTCCCCCAACCCCACAAAGTACACCATTCATTCCTTTATGCAGTTAAAATTCATAGTCAAATTATTTGTGTGTGTGACCCCTATACAGCTCTGTTTTAAATTGTGTCTAGAAGCATGGGCTACACCATCCTTGTGTTGGTAAGGGGTATTTTGCCAAGTGCTAGGTTCCCAGAATACTTTTAATGAATATTGGATCAGATTTTAATAAGCCAACTGTGGAGAATTAATAGTTGAAAGAAATGTGGGTTTTTGAAGTCAGGTACATAGGTCTGAATCTGAGCTGTTGCATAATCTCAATTGAGTAGCCTGTGGCAAATTACTGAGCCTCTCTGGAGATAAATATAAGCCAAATTGTTAGCACTGCATCTGACAGAGAACATGACACCTCTATTTCACTGAGCTGTGTATCTAGTAGGATAACACAGGAGATTCACTTATAAGAGATGACCCTAATGCAAGCCTCTCTCCCTGTAGCTCTTCATTGCTAAGCAGGATTTTAATCTCCTTTTTGTGGGACAGTATCTGTGTAAGGAAGCTGCCAGTCCACTTAACCCACATCTTCACCACCAGGGGGAAGTTGAGGATCCCTGGTTTTTGTGGAAAGCAGAAGATCATTTTCTCAAAAATTTCTCCTCCTGTCAATCTCTCTCTGGTATCCAGTTTCCTCAAATTGGGGGGGGGCAGTCTCTTGGCTATTTTCTGTAAGTCTCTATACCTTTAAAAAAATTATATATATATAACTTTGTTCAAGTTTAGCATCTATCCACATTTGTTCAGAAAGCATTTCTTAGGGCAGTGCTAAGTTTGGTACTAGCACAGATATAAACAGTGGTCAACAAAAGATGTAATCACTGTCCTTGTTTACTCTGTGGTTTACAGACTGTAAGCTGTCAAGGATTTCCCCATAATTGTAAGTATTGAGGTTAGAGAAAAAAAGAAGATGGCAAGTCATTTTACACATATTGTCATTCAACCTCCACAATTTCACTTAACTGAAATTTCACGGACTAGTGCATGACATAGTGTAATATATTTACACAAAGGTAGAAGAGAGACCAATGAGGTTGGAGTCGACAGACCAGACCAGGCTTTGTATTCTAACCCTCCATTAAAAAAAAAAAAAAAAACGCACAAGACTTGATCAATTCACTGTGCCTCTTTATGCCTGTCTCCTGTAAAATTATGAGATTACTAAAATTCTCCTAAGACCATTTCTAGTTTAAAAATTTTTTGCATGCTATTAATTCCAGATTTTCTAGGGAAAAATAGTTCATCACACAGATTTTAAAGTGCACTATTTGGAGTTGTGAACATCTAAGTCATTTTTACATTATTTCTCAGTTCAAAATTGTCAGAATGTCTTCCCTAAAAAGAGAGAATTCAAAATCAAGGTGCACAATTTGCAAAAATTACAAGGTGTGGCACAATCATCAACATGTCATATATACTAAGCATGAGTTTCATATATAAATGATCATCACCTGGAAAATAACTCTTTTCTGAAATAAAGATATTCCACCCTGAATTCCTTCAAAATTTCTATTAATTTGACAAAGACTTTATCAAGAGAATCTTTGTGATTTCTCAAGCTGTTCAGTCTTAATCTGCAAAGATTTAGCTTCTTTTCCATGATATGCTTGAATTCCTACAAAGAAAAGTCATAAAACAAACCCCAAAGCTTCAATGTTAAATATAGACAAATGACAAAAATAACCTGGACATTCCCATCTCAATGGTGTTCACTGCTATTGGACCCTGACATTATAATTGAACAGTTCTCAATTCTCATGTGTCCAGAGATTATTATATGATTTGATTATATGAACATAGAGCATACATCTAGCAGGTAGCTAAAACTGAGTTATATTTTCTTTTTCTTAAGATAAGTAGGTTTTTGATCATCTCATCAGTCATCACAATTTGCTTTTAGAACAAGGTAAAGTCAAGTAATGCGGTCAAATTTGCTGATCATTATATTCAAAGACAAATTTTACAAAAGGTTACATTGGCAAAGGAGTTGCATATATATATTTCAATATTGCCATATATATGGATGGATATATATATGAACATATATATTGGAATATATATGGCAATGTTATATATAAATATATATATATATATATATATATATATATATATATATATATAAATAAAATGGTGCCAATGGTGCCAATGGTGCCAATATAATATTTCAGAGTTTTTCTTTACATTAATTTAGTAGAAGTTGATGAATACTAACAAGCAGAGTTTGGCAGTCAAAAAGTGGAGGTACTACTGTAGGTTATGAATTAAATTAAAAAGATTGTTTCTTATATGCTTTTTTAACAAAACTAAGAATAGTGACCAAAGAAGATCCTACTTTTCAAATGTTCTGCTATTTTATGAGATAATAAAACTGTCAGATTTGGTGATAAGATCTTTTTATACACTAATCATTGTATCAAAGTTGAGAATTATAATATTCCCAGGCAAAACTCAAGCTTACCAGCCAGTTCTCATAAGGGTACAAATAAAAACACCTTTTCCCACTGTCTTATTAATTCCTTGTCTCTCCATCACATTGTATGTACCCTCATATGTACTCTTATTCTTTTCTTACCCTCAGGGTCGGGCATATTTACCCTAACTTTCCCCCTCACACTTACCCACATCCCACACTCCTATGCACCCCCAGACACACACACTATATTCAGTATCAGGCTAAGATAAAGTCTTAGAAACTGTATTATGTAATATCTAGCAACAACTGAGTTATCAAAGTGGAAGAAAAACCTGGAAAAATCACAAAATACCCAACACTTACAGGAAGCTGCTGTACCCACTTTTCTTTGACAGTAATTTCTGGGTTAGTGACCCACTTGAAGGAGCCATCAATGAAGTTTCCAACTTCTGAAATTTCTTCAAACTGGCAGAAAAAAGAGAGAGTTCTGCATCTTCAACTAGGAATTCAGGCAAAAAGGATAAGGCATTACATAATAAGAACTCCTTTAGACTGAAATTGTACACACAGATAATCTAGGAAGATATTAGGCAGAATTCCTTTTCATCTAAGCTCCGCCTTTCAATTTCCTTTATTCAAGGCTGTGGTCATAACATGCTGACACTTGCCAGGAACTCAGTTTACACTCAGTAAACACAGTTAGAATGATTTCCCAGAATACATTTCCCTTTTCTTTTCCTTTTCAAATAGAAACAAACTATTTCACTGATTTTTATCGTCTATCAAGCTCTATGCTACATACTATAGGCTCAAGTTGTTGAAAGGAATTAAAAATACAAACCTGAAGGTATTGACTGATTTCTCTAGCCATCTAGATTTTCCATGTGAATTATCAAAATGGAGAAAGAAATATTAGCTATTAGGAAAAAGGAAATTTAGAGACAAAAACTATCCAGTAGGTATCATGCCTTCAACCCTTTGATTCTAAAGATTAAACTGCAGGAAGACAAGCTCAAGCTATCATATCTAAAGGGCAATCTCTTAATCCTGATTGGTCCAGAACTAGACAGTCAACTTCATCAGGTTTTGAGGAAGTCTTTTCAATTTGGGTCTCAACAGAACACAGACATATTTGGACTCAGTAAATAGGCTATATTCAGTAATCTAGAGATATTCCCAGCCAGTGAAACGGCACAATACTGTAAACGTATGCCATAAAATACCAGCTTCTGAAGTGTAGCTGTGAATTCCACTCCCTTTTGTTCACGTTGTCTGAGGAACAGCAGCATTTCTTGGTCTGCCATTGCATCCGGGGGTGACAAGCTGGTTAAAATGCACTGCTGCTCAGTTTCATTGTTCTGAAACAATTAGCAAAATGCCCACAACTCTGTGACTCATAAAAAAAATTCATTATTTTTATTTTATAAAAATGATGCTCATGAGTCAATGTAATTATTATTAGCAAACACTTTCCAATCATGTGGAATCTTCTAGAACCTCCAAAGACTATGGACATCTCTCTAAAATGGTTTCATCTGAACAATATAAAAAAGACTTGTTTATGAATATAGTCCCATGTGGGGATAAAAAGTCATGGCTCTTATTTTAACACAAAAATAGGAGAAGGTAAAGAAATTCACAGGAGGCAGGGGTTAGAGACAGAAAGAGGAAGCTATGTTCTGAAGAGAGAGGAAGAGCTCCAGGAACCAAGACACAGAAGACAGGAAGCTAAAAAGCATAGAGAAGCGAGATGGCAACACAGAGAAAAGTGAGAAAAAATCCACAGCACCAACCTTGGCTCCTACTGGGCTGGGGAACCTGAATATACAAGCGCCGAAGTAGAACTGAGAATGAAACCTTCAAAAGAAGTCTGCTCACCAAGTTGATCCCCACATAGAACTGGGAAAAGTATCTATCCCCACAAATGTGCAAATATCAACATAGAAACAATATGATAAAGCCAGACAACATGATGCCTGCAAGGGTTTGGAACTCTTTAGTCACTGACTCCAGAAATACTGCAATGGATGCAGTGGTTGGTGAAGAATTTAAAAACTGATTTTTACAATGACTAATGACTTCAAAGAGGACAAAAACAGCTGAAAGAATTAAGACAATGAAGGATATGAGAGAACAATTCAATACAGAGATTCTGAGTAAGAAGGCTTGAAAATAAGCTCAATGAGTCAAATCAAAAGCTGAGAGGAAAGCAACATCAACAGACTAGGTCATGCAGAAGACAGAATTTCAAGGCTTGAGGACAATGAATTATCACATTTAGGCACTAATAAAGAAAAATAAAACATGAACAAAATATGCAAGACATCTGGCACATAATTAAAAACACCAAATTTATGGATTTTTTTTTTTTTAAATTGGTACTGCGGATCGAACTCATGAACGCACGCTTGCAAGGCAGGCACTTCTGCTGCTGAGCTAAATCCCCCACTCATGAGTTTTTGATAAAAAATAGGATAAATAGCAAAAAATTCCCTAAGTCTTGGGAAAGATATGAACCATCCAAGTATAGGCAGCTAAATAATTAAAATTCCCCTATGTCATATTTATATGTCAAGCATACAGAACAAAAGAATATTGAAAACTCAAGGAAAAATGTCAAGTCATTTATAAAGTTCTGCTCATCAGAATAAATGTAGATTTTGCATAAATGCATAAATCAGATTTTCCAACAAGAACTCTACATGCTAGAAGGGCATGGAATGATGTATTTCAAGCCCTGAAAGAAAATTGCTGCCAATTTCATTAATTATTACATTCAGCAAAGGTAGCCTGCAGAACTGCAGGAAAAATAACCACCTTCGATGAGAATCACAACTAAAGAAATTCAAGGCCAGCACTGAAAGAGATATTTAAAAGAATTCTACACATACACATGAAGAAGAGAAAGAAGAACAGATAAACAATTGAGAATTAAGAAAGAAGCATTAGAAAAACAATTGAATTACAGGAATTAGTGTATTTCTTTCCAAGGGCTGGGGATTTAGCTCAGTGGCATAGTGCTTGTCTGGCAAGCGTGAGGTCCTGAGTTCAATTCCTAGTACCCCTCCCAAAAATAAAAACAAGAACCAAACTTGTTTTCTACCTGCAAGAAACATACCTCATCAACAAAGACATGTGCAAACTCAAAGTGAAAGAAAGAAAAATGGGATTTCAAGCAAATGGAAACCAAAAGGAAGCAGGAGTAGCTACACTCATATTGGCAAAGCAGACTGCAAGACAAAATTAAGCCAAAAAGACAAGAAGCCCACTACATATTAGCAAACAGAATATTCTACCAAGAAGATATAATTATTGTAAATATTTATGCACTGGTTGTCAGTGCAATTTCAAAAAACAAACACTACTGGACATAAAGGGAATGAAATGGGCATGTTCACACTAAACACTGTTATTCAATATTGTAATTAAGATTTTAACCAGAGCAATCAAGCAAGATAAAGAAATAGGGGCCAGGGATTTAGCTCAGTAGAGTAAGCACCTGCCTGGCAAGCACAAGATCATGAGTTCAATCCGCAGTACAAAAAAAAAAAAAGTGTGAGGATAACAAAATAAAAGGGATCCAAACAGGACATGAGAAAGCATAATTATACATGTCTTCAAATGAATTGATTCTATCTTTACAAGACTTTGCCAAATGACCTCTTAGAATAAACAAATAGAGCAAATTACTGAGATACAAAATCAATATTCAAAAAGCAGTAGCTTTTCTATACTCCAATAATGAATCCACTGAGAAGAAATTAGGAAACTAAGTTCATTTGCAATAGCTTCAAAAATAGTGCAATTTTTAGGAAATAAACCTAAACAAAGAGGTAAAATACCTCTACAGCAAAAATTGTTAAAACACTGAAGAAATAAATTGAAGAAGACACTAGAAAATGGAAAGACTTCCCATGTTCATGAACTAGCAGAATCAATATTGTAAAAATGGCCATGTTACTGAAAGTGATCTACTGATTTAATGTAATCCCCATCAAAACAGCAATGACATTCTCGATAGGTCTAGAAAAAAATCCTAAAATTCATATAAAAGCACAAAAGACTCAGAATAGTCAAAGTGATTCTGAGATAAAAGGGTAATCTTAGAGGTACCATAATACCCAATTTCAAAATATACTACAGAACCATAGTAACACAAGCAGTGTGGCATTGGCATAAAAATAGACATATAGATCAATGTTATAGAGATCCCAGAAATTCACAGAGCTACAGTCATTTGATTCTCAAAAAAAGAGGCCAAAAGTAAGTGTCAGAAAAATTACAACTTTGTTAACAAATTATGATGGGAAAACTTGATATCCATCTGTAGAAGACTGAAACTAGATCCTTCTCTTTCATCCAGCACAAAATAATCAACTAAAAATAGACAAAAATATAGATAGAAGACCTGAAACTTTGAACTTCTGGAATAAAACACAGGAAAAACACTTAAAGTTATAAACACAGGCAACAACTTCCTGAAATAAGACTCCAATAGCTCAGGAAATAGCAGGAATCAATGAATGGGATCTCATCAAATTATAAAGATTCTGCATGGCAAAGGAAAATGACTAAATACAGAGACACCTACGGAATGAGAGAAAATATTTGCCTCCTACACTTGTGAGAGAATTTACAGCCAGAATAAATACAGATCAAAAATTCAACACCAAAAGGACAAGCAATCCAATTCGAGGACTGGTGGGGGAGAGAGAACAAGACCGCACCAGGAAATGAGCCCAGCGTTGAAACCAGTGCCATGCATGGGCTACCACTGGACTGGGAACAACCAGACCCCGGCCCCTTCCAGTGCACAGGCTGGCAAACAAGAAGTACCAATCACTCCCCCCACGTAAGCAAATGGCTTGTCTGGAGAAACACAAGCTGTGATGATCGCTATCGAGGTGAAATGCAATTGGATGCCTGTGGTGCTTTGGTGTTTCACTAACATTGCAGGTCTAGGGCCAGTGGTCTGATCATAGGTTCAGAGGATAGTGGCATGCAGTGTGGCATCTAGAGGAGATCTCCTTCTGGGGGTTGTGGCCATTATTGATTCCCAATGGTCTTTTTTAAAGATCCTATATTGTTTCCATTGTTTTGTTGGTTGGGTTTTATTCTCTTTTGTTTTGTCTGATTATGTCAAATCCAGCAGGAGCAGCTATTTCAAAGATAGAAAGATATATTATGGCAGCAATTTTGGATTTACTATTGACTTGTTTTGAAGTCCTTTACTACATTCATTGTTTTGTTTTTGTTGTTTCTATCCTGTTCTGTTTGATTTTTACTATGTCCAAGGTTATCTGCAGCTATCTTGAGGACATTGGGGGTCATTATGGTAACTATTGTTGATTCTGTAATGTTTTGAAGTCCTGTATCTCTTACACTGGTCTGTTTTGATTGGCTTTATTCTGTTTTATCCTCTTTAAAATAAAAAATAAGTAATCTGATCACTCAGTGGGCAAATGCAATGAACAAACATTTCTTCAAAGAAGTACAAATTGTCTATAATAATAATGTTTGCCATTTTAACAATCAGAAAACGTAACTCAAAACCACTTTGATGTTTGATGTCAGAATGACTATCATTAAGAATAAAAAAATAAATGCTGATGAGGCTGGAGGGGAAAAGGAAATCTTCATTCACTAGTGGTGGGACGACAAATTAGCAGCACCATTATAGAAATCAGTATGGCAATTACTCCACAAAATGAACAACAAAACTACCACATGGTTCAGCTAACCACTCTTCCAACATACACCTGTGAGAATTAAAGTCTAGACTGTCATGTTTATTCTGGCAGAATGCACCATGGCCAGGTAACAGAATCAGCCTAGGGACCCATCAGTGGACAAACGGGTGAAGACAAGGTAGTGTGTACATACAATGGGGTGCAAGTTAGTCATAAACAACAGATCACCATGTTAAGTGAAATAAGTCGCATTCAGAAACACAAGTGTCTCATATTTTCCCTCATACGTGGAATACAGAAAAAAGTGTCATGAAAGTAGAAGAGAAACTGTTAGAGAGGAAGAAGGGGACCAGGGAGAGGGGAAGGACATTAATCCAGATGAATGCAATCAAACTATGTCATATGCATATATTAAAATTTCACAGTGATGGAACTCAGTAATATGCACTAGAATGTATAAATATGAATATATATGTAATATATGAAAACAATTCACAGGGCGTACCCAACTGATCCCCCTGGAGCTACATTGGTTTCCTTTGTCTCCTTCCCATTGACTAGACAAAGCTTCACAATGTACATTTTCTGTACTTTTCTCAGACTCTGTCTTCAGCCACATTGAAGATCTATGACATTTTTATCCCTCTTCTCGCTGACTACTGCAGACTCAAGGACTCATTTCCATTTTTCAGTTAGGAGGCAAACTTCCCAGTTTACAGGGGAGCAAACCTCAGAGCCAGAATTTTGCTGGCTGATAAGCCCCCGCTGGGTAATACGGAATTGATAAGCCTGCATCTTGACACTATTACTACCTCAGAGGACTGAGGATTAAAACACAACCGTGGCAGATTTGCCATGGGTCCATTCAGTCTGGCAGCTTGGCTGAGTTTCAAAAACACTGGGAGATGATGAGTACTTGAAACCGAGTTTTGTCACAGAAACGCAGCCCTCAGCAGAATGTCCAGGGCTGCTTGAGAGAGCTTCTGACGGAGGAGCATATGTCGTCCCCGCATCCTTGGCAGGCACCATTCACACACAGCACTTGCCCCCAAGGCATGTTCTTCTGCCTTCAAGGTCACCCCAAAGCTGTCAGCAGGAGGGCACCCCAACGTATCCATCATCCACAGACACGGTGAGACTGAAGCAGTGCAAAGAGAGTACTTTGCCAAATAAAACATCTCCAAACATGACAAGGACAAAACCAGAAAATACAAAGGAGTGAAAATGGAGGAGAGGCGGGCTGTGCTGCAACATTTCCACACCCAAAAAGGCTTCACATTTTGAGTGTTTCTCCACAGGTTGTAAGAATTGGGTCTAGGAAAAACTAGATTATTTTTCAAGTAAAAATTCATTTTGCTACTGTTTAAAAATTAGCCACAAAGAAGAGAAACTTGAATCATTTGAAGGACAATGGATGTACCCCTAAGACCACAATCTGTTTTGTTTTGTTTTTTGAGACAGCATTTCTTTGTGTGTTTCAGGCTGGCCTTGTACTCACTATTTACCCAAATCTGGCCTCTAACCCATGGTGATACGCCTGCCTCAGCCTCCTGAGTGTTGGGAAGACAGACATATACCACCATACCCAGCTGAGACCATAATATTAACTAATTCAGACACACAAGCTTAAGTGTTGCATGGTTTCTCTTATATAAGAAACCCAAAATATAAATGAAGAGCAAAGTAAAAGATAATCAGAAGAGAGACACAGATGTTTCTCAGATGGGAAGGTGATCGAGAGATGGAGGAGATGGGAGCATGGAGGGGGAGGGGAAGAGACCAAGAATTCAGATGTGTTATGTATATGTACCAACTCCACACAAGTAAGGTGGACATCACATGCTGTGAACATGTACTAAATACAAACACAAATGAAAACTAAAAACTGAAGGCCGTGATCAGGGTAACTGAAGAAATAAAATTAACCATAATATAAAAATTCTAGTGTCTGTTCAAAATTTAACAACCAGTGTCATAAAATAGGGTTGGTATCATTAGTAAAGCAAAGACATTGGTGTTATTTCTGGGCATTTTAATGTTTGGTAAGTGTTATGGTTTGTGTCTCGATGTCCCCCCAAAGCCTCATGTGATCTCAGGGCTTTTTGAGAGGTGGCTGAATCTAGAGTGTGTGATGCTGGGATTGGGGGGGGTTGAGTAGTAAATCAGTCCACTGATTGGTTTGTCGTGGTTCTGTCTAGAATTAAAGGTGAGTGCTACACTCACCCAAGGTGGGTACACTGCATACTATATAAGGGACAGAGTGAGTCTTGTCTCCACCCCTTGTTGCTTTTGCTACCTCATGGATGCCATTAACTATTCTCTGTGATGCCATTTGCCAAGGCAACCTGCCTTGGAGCCAGCTGATTATGGATTGAAATTTCTACAAACTTTGAGCTAAACAAACCTTTCCTCCTTTAATTTTGGGTAGCAGGTATCTTGTCTTGGCAGTAAGAAAAGTAACTAAGACAGTAAATATATTTGAGGACTCCAGAAAATACTAAAACAAAGCCAGTGATGGTGGCACATGCCTGTGAGTCTAGCACTGGGAGGCTGAGGCAGGAGGATCTCCATGAGTTCAAGGCCAGCCTGAGTTACACCATGAGACCCTGTCTCAAAAAAAAAAAAAAAAAAAAAAAGAAAGAACTAAAACATAGCTAATAGCTCTCCATTGCTACCACTAGGGCCCAAGGGAGGGGCTCAGTGCAGATGGTCACCCTGAAAAGACCAAGAATATACAAAGATTTCTAAATTTCAAGTCATTGAACACACACTTCCATAAACACATGCCTGAGCCTTGCAGTAGCTCCTGGCCATAACTTTTCTAAAAAATAGTCCTTTCTCTGCATGCTAAGAGATTTCAGACTTCAGAATCTAAAAACTATCAGCAAACATCCTCACAACGTACTGGATGGTTTTCAGCAAGCTATGGACCTTCATCTGATAGTGAGCAATCCATGAAGTGTCCCGTTTTAAAGCTTTCCACCTGATTTTAACAACTTACCTCTGTGGACCGAGCAAGGATGAGCTCACGATGTAAAGAATTTCGTCCTTCAGGGGTGACAATGCTGTCCTCTCCACTAGCATTCAACTGGATCCCATTTCTTGAAAACACAAGAACAGTCATCCAAGCAGGCTACGGTTGCCTTCAATACTAGGCTTGAAATCACCAGAGGGTTTATTTATCATCAAACCAGTGAGTACCCAGAGGGCCAAAGGGTTTCATTAGGGTAGAGAGAGAAGGGACAGTCTTTGTCCTCCAGGATCTGCAGCCTAGTGGCCCTAAGAGGCCACATTTTAAAAATGGTACTAGGTATTAGACCCAGGCCCTTCACAATGAGCTACATTCCAGATCATTTCTTTCTTTTCTTTTCTTTCTTTCTTTCTTTCTTTCTTTCTTTCTTTTTTCTTTTTAACTTTAAGGCAGGGTTTTGTTAAATCTCTAGGTTTCTTATGCTTGGCATGAACTTGTGATCCTCCTGCCTCAGCCTTCCAGATCACTGGAATTATAGGCCTAGCCACATTCCTTGAAAGGAATTTCAGCTAATGATTAAAAAAATAGAGGGAAAAAAAGTCACCGAAAATCTAGATTTCTGTCTTTTCTTCCAAAATCAGAAGATGTGGACATACAAGTTCCATGGAGTCTTGATATAAAAATTAGTGGAGCTAGGTCAAGTATCCATTTCTGCCTTGGAGTGAGTAAAGCCTTTTTCTCACTTGCCATTCACCTTCTGCAGGTGTGTGTACTCCTTTCTCTTGACTTTCCTCACTTTCCTTACCTGAGTGGCTATAGATCCTGGGCTAATATAAGCCTTCAGAAATAAATTATAGCATAAGATGACAGGTATTGAGCAAAAGGTAAGAACCAGGTACTATGCTTCTTCTCATGGAATTTACAGGTCACAAGGTCATGTGGGTGAGGGGTTCATCAATGGAGTTAGTGCCCTTACAAAAAAGAGGCGGGAGAGCCAGCTAGCTCTCTCTCCTACACAGAGAAGTCAGCAGTCTGCAACCTGAAAGAAAGCCCTAGAACTCAGCACTGATGGCCCCTTAATCTCAGACTTCCGACCTCCAGAAACATAAGCAGCAAAGGTTTGTATTGAAGTCACCCAGTATCAGATGACTTGTTACAGCAGAGCAAGCTAAGACAGAAAGGGTCACAGAAAAATTCAAAGCATTCTCATGGAGAAAAGAAGAGCAAGTATCACAAGCAAAGACAGAAAGCACTGTAGAGAGAGCCCAGTGGGCCAGAGAGAGAGAGAGCTGGCGAGGGTTTCTCTATACTCACACGATGAGCTCCTGCTGCAACTGCTGCACCTCGTGAGCCAGTTCATTTTTCTCTCCTCGCAAATTCTGGAATCACACCCAACATTAGGCTGCATATGTTATTGAATTGGGGAATCTACATTCAACCACCCCATCTTTCAGGCTGTAAAATTACAACCTACCTCTGTAATGCTTCTGTATTCTACGATGGTTGACTTCAGTTCTTTTATTCTTAAATCCTTCTGAAAAGTAGATTGAAGAGCAAATCAATGGATCCATCAAATCATATGTATCAAGCCATCAGTGTGAGCCACAGAGGAATTTTTAAATACTCAGTGATCATGTGATCATCTACCAATCAATATCAAAAGTTAACAAGCCAGTGTCTATAATCAAAACACAGGTGTCATCACGTTGTATGTTTGTCTGATCCGATGGAATCAACCTGTAAAAGGTGATCCCTGAACCCAAATCAAAATTATACTTATAATGCAGTTAAGGGGAAAAAACAGTTTTTATTACTGACCTATGAAACTTTAGGGTATCCAACTTTATCCAGTTCAAGCAATACATCTACTCAAGTCACTATTTGATATCGTGAGACAAGAAGGTACAGGTAGTGGGTATCTAGATCTAGAATTTTATCCCATGATTGGCAGATGGGAGGTAGGCAGGGTGGATACTGAGCAGGAATGTAAAATATGGACAGATGAAAGTCATGGAAGGAAGCTAATAACCATCTTATCACAGTATCACAGCATTATTGTTAATACAACATTCAGCATCTCTGTCACAGTCCACTGACATGTAGGGGAAGTAAAAAAGTGGCAAATGTTGCTCTTTCTTCTCTGTCTTAGTGGATTGTGGACATTTGTTCACTTAGGCTGTATTCTTCCTATGTCTCTTAAAGTCACCATAACTAGCATCCACATAGGCAGCATCATTTGTTACCAGGTAGGCTATAATCACAGGAAACAAGGATAAACAGAATGGTATCTAAGTACCTATCAATCAATCAAACTAGGTAGCAAATACCATTATGGGGAATCTCTTCCTTACAATGAATACTAGGCCACTAATCTGCGTTACATGAAATAAAACTGCTGGGCAGTACCTAGTGAATGACTCGTAGGCTGGGGCTGTAGTCAGGGGTTGTGCAGAGAACAATTAAAACCAGGACATGGAATTTATAATATTGTTTATGATGGTCACCTAGAGTTAACACAAGAAACCGTAGGAAATCTATCCACAACACCAAAGACACAAAATATTTAACCAAGGGCCTGAATCCCACACCAATGTCCTGCATGAGTCCAGATGAAGACCCAGAGCTCATGACAATCCTCCCACAAGTCCAACTGGGGGTCTAGAGCCCACAAGAAGGACTCACATCAGTCTCTTTTATGGATCCGTGCTGGGACCTATGGATCCAAAGGTCAGCGGTGGAAGCTACAAAGTCTGTGCCAGCAGGGTGAAGGAGCTGCAGAGATAGGTTGAGGGTGCTACACTGGAGCCGAGAAGTCATACTCAAAACAAGCACGAGGGCTGTCCTGAAAAGTACCACAGCCATCCTCAGTGACACAGAGACCCCGAGCTCCTCTGACAATAAGCACAGTTGAGAACAGGCCAGGAAGGCAATGTGATGAGTTCATCCTGGAGACCAAGTGGCACACGTCTTCCCCTCCAGTGCCAGGAAGCAACGCTCGATGTGAGGACCAGAGCTTCTCCAGGAGAACCAATGGCTCAAACAGCAACACGTAGGAGAACCCACAATGCCTCAGTGCCTCAACGCCTTGCTTCTCCTTCTCCACGTCTCTAGGCTGGTAACTTTCTTCAGGTGAAACATCTACGCTCAGCACCATGCTGATTTAATCCAGCTGGCATTCAGTTGACCACCAGTTTTTAATCCATAACAGCTGGCATGTTAATGTTATTGTATTTGTGGATGAACTCCACCAGAATTTAGAGAGAATTGGTTCAAATATATCAGCCAGTGTTCCTCACTCAGAAGAACATTTCTGAGTGTCCTACAATATAATAATAAACCCGTATCTTTTAACACGACAGAAATAACACGAATGGCCATCTGCTTGATGGCTTGGAAAGGGCTAGCCAATCCCACAGGATTTCCAAAAGGAAGGGACAATACCAACCTCTTGTATACTTGCCTCTTTATTAAGCAACACATTCTCACATGCATGTAACTTCATCTAAAAGGAAACAGATTGAGGGAAGGCCATTAGGACACTGCATCTGTTAAACAACAGTGCTATAAAATCATTCCCTAAAAAAGACTTGTTTCTGAAAACCCTGTAACATGCACACGGTTTTCACAAAGAACTTTCACATCCAGCTTTACACAGCCTCCATGCAGGGCTCCCCGCCTGCCCTTCAGTACGAAAGGCAGAGAACTCCTGAGGCCCGTCCAAGCACACACACAGTTTGAGACTGAAATGTGAGTGTCTGGCTCCAGTGACGTGTCCTCCTCTCTGTTCTAGACATCATATGATAAGAGAATGTTGTCTTTGCTTTTTATGGTGGAAATGAAAATCTAGATAAGACACGAACGTAGACCCTGTGAGTCCACAACAAAAACACCTTCTCTTTTACAAATAGAATTTTTTCCACTTGAAAATAGACAGAAATCTTGAAGACACAGGTGTAGGTAGAGTTCATAAATGAAGTCCAGATTGCAGGGGAAATACTTCAAAGAATAAACAATTTGATCTCATCTTATTAAAAAGGTTTTGCACAGCAAAAGAAATCAAGAGAGTGAAAAGATAACCCATAGAGTAGGAAAAAACTTCAGCCAGTTATCCTTCAGATAAAGGACATATCTGGAACATATAAATAATTGAAAAAATAAGACCCCCAAATGCAAAGACTCAACCCCAAAATGGGCATCTGAGATGGATACACACTTCTCAGATGAAGAAATACAAATGGCAAATAAATATATGAAAAAATATTCAACATCATTGGTCATTTGAGAGATGCAAATTAAAACAACCCAGAGATTCTATGTCACCTCAGAAAGAATGGCTATCATTGAGAAGTCAACCAATAACAAATTCTGGAGGGGTTGCGGGGGGAAAGGAACCCTCCTCCACTGTTGGTAGGAGTGTAGCCTGGTGCAGTCACTGCGAAACTCAGCATGGCGATTCCTCAAACTAGGACTAGTGGTCCCATTTGACCCAACTATTCCCCTTCAGGGTATCTTCCCACAAAAAGTAAAACATCACACCACACTGACTTACAAGCACCCATGTTCATAGCAGCACAATTTGTAATAACTAAATCTTGGAAACAACCCAAATGCCCATCAGCTGAGGAATGGATAAAAAAGATGTGGTGTTTTTATACAACAGAGTACTTCTCAGTTGTAAAGAAGGATAAACATGAGACATTCATAGGTAAATAGATGCAACTGGAGACCATACTCATAAGTGAAATATGTCAGATTCATATATATATATATATATATATGAATGAATCACATTGTCTCCCAAAAGAATAAGTAAGGTCTAAAATGTACAATAGCTATTGTGAAATGGGAATAAATTATTAAAAAGGAAAAAGAAAAGTTTATGCTAATACAATTTATTTTTTATGCCCATATCTTGTACTCTGAGTACTCTAAAATTAACAATGTAGTAACTATTGTTACTCTATTATTTGGGAATGAAATTTTGGTTTTTTTCCATAAAATAAAAAATTAAAACAATTTTAAAGTGCCAAGATTTTTTTTTTTTTAATTTAAAATAGAATAAAACAAAAGGGGGCAGTACAGAGCAGATCAGAACAGGACAACATAGGCAACACAGTACTTTACATTAAGTCAACTGGACATCAACAGTATCTAACACCATATCTCTTACTCTGCTATAGTTGAGCATAGTTTCAATTACAATAATATCAAACATAACTCAATAGTATAAAGCCATGCATAGAGTGAAAGAATTACAGGGCTTTCTGAACCGAATAACAGAAAATGATCAATGGGTACTATAATATTTCATTTTTGATAAAAAAGAAAAAAATTTGTTTGAACTATCACACATATTCAAATTCCAATAAGACACAATGTGGTAGATAGAACCAAGGGTAGTAGAACAAAAAAGCATGGTAGGACTTCTAAGAAGGATAATATTAAATCAGCAATAGCTGTCATAATGTTTTCTTCAAAACAGCTGTTCATATCATCACGTATGATATAGTCAAACAAAACAGGATAACACCATTCCAACTGATGATTTAAAACTTTGAAAGACTTCGAAGCTATGAGATGGGGCCTCATGCTTA